>JAQFVV010000075.1:600000-892500 GCA_028023455.1 Epiperipatus broadwayi
ATTCATCTAGTCTATAACAAAATACCCTTTGTTAGTAAACCCTGTTTTGGCAAGTTATGGTTGGAGGGTGTTATTAAATCATAATAGTTATTTTCATATAAATTATTTAGGGGTTGGTTGGAGAGGTGCTGTTTAAACCAGTTGTGAATTCCCAGGTTAATATGGCCAGGTATGGCTGTTTCTTGGATATTTTTAATTATGTTGAGGAAGTAGTTATTGATTTTGTTAAGTGGTAATTTTTGAAAAATCACCTTGCATCTGGTCAACCAGATGGCAAAGTTTATATAAGTGGCAAGCCTGATTTCAGTGAAAATGCCTCTATTTAAAACACCTTGAAGAGATGTTAGATCTGGACCATTATTATCAATGTGTTTCTGGAAGTTTTGTCTTAGTCCTTGCCAGACTGGTCAAAGGCGAAGGATGTGGTCCATATCTTCCGGGCTGGAAAGACAGAGACAACATACGGGATCTATGCAGAAGTCTCTTCTATTAAGAAATATAGCAGTGAAGAGGCTACCAAGGTTAATTTTGAGAAGGAAGTCTGTGTGTTTAGGTGCTAGTTTCAATCTACGGGCTAGTTTGCACAGTTTGTTTATGTTGATGGGGAGGTAAGTGTGTGCCTTCTGGGTATTTGAGTTGGATAGGTTGAAGGCTTCCCAATAGATTATTTTTGAATTGAACATGGTCATGGAAGGTACTATGTGCATAAAAATGTATGAGATCTGTGTTTGAAACCAGATGGGAGTGAACCTCTGAGAGGGCGGTTCATCAGTGGGAAGCACTTGCTCTTTGGGAAGTGGACATTGGAATGTCCTGCAATCAGAATAAAGTTTATGGACCATATTGTAAGTTCTCTGTATTGAAAATACCTTTATTAATGCAGTCCCAGTCCATTCGTGTCTCTTGGCTTTTGAAGGGTGCACAGACTGATAAATGATTTGCGCCCACCTCTACAGAGTTGCAGACAGTGGGATTCTACTTTTTTAATGAAAGCTTCTGTTGGTTTAAAACCAGCAAGATAATATATAATCTTGGGAAGTATGAGGGAGTTTAAGAGTGAAAACTTTCCAAATGTGGTTATATATATTCATGAGAGGCATGTTATGGTGATGTCTATTTTGTGCTGTAGGGGATAGTGACATATTGAATCCCAAGAAAGGTTGAGGCATAGCTTGTAATGAACCTGTTATCCTGTTAGTTGTTTTGATATTCCAAATTGCCGATTTGTTCCTGTTAATGGTAAGCCCATGCGTCTGAGCATAGTGCTGTAATAGGCTTTCAAGAATGTTTATTTCTTCATGTGATTTAAGAAACACCACTACATCATCCATGTAGAAGATGTGGGAGATGTTTTCATTAAGAAGAGGGATGGAGATCCCAGGGAGGGTATCCTCAATGCTCAAAAGCAAAGGATTTATATAGCTCATTAAGAGGAGAGCACTTAATGGGGAGCCCTGGGGAATGGAGATGCAGGGTTTGAACCCAGGGGCAATTCTCCCATTTAGAGAAAAAAAATTTCTCGATTTGCTAGGAGATTCTCTATCATCTGAATTTATGCCAAAGGAATCTGAAGAACCTCTAGTTCACCAAGTAGTACATCTATTCGGACAGAGTCAAAAGCCCCGGTGAAGTCTAGTTGGACTGCGACAGGCCGGGATTGTTTTGTTCTATGGATATGATCAATGAGAAGTCGAAATCGGCTTACAGTATCACCAGTCGATGAACCCCTCTTAGCATATTGATGCCTGGAAAGTTTTGATATGATTTTCTCTTGAATTTTATCTTTTATAATGCTTTTGATAATTTTGATTAGGAGAGGAACCATGGATATTGACCTAATGTTATTTAAGTTTACAGGTAGATCTTTCTTTTTTATGAAAGGGACCACTGATATAGGATAGATCCCTGGAAAATGTAGGCTATCAGTGGCTAAGAGATCAATGATTCCCGTAACATGTATGGTAAATTTTTCCAAGTGTATCAGAAGAAATCTAGAAATTCCATGCATGCCAGGCTGGGGTGTTCAGGCAGGATTTTAATTTTGGAGATGATATCAGCTTCAGTAATGCTGTGAGAGTTATTTGAGTCTTTCACAAATGTGTCATCTGGTAACAGTTCCAATGGGCTGCAGTTTGGTGGAATAATAATCTCTAATTTTGTTAAGCATACTGATGCCAGAGTAAGTAATACCGTCAAGGCACAAAGAGGATGGTGTGTGATTTCTTTTTCCTGACCCGAGGGCCCATCTGATATAACCTGGAGTCTAGCAATCGTTGTTCCAAATAATTGCGTGCTCGCTTAATACAAATATATTCCACAAGAGTCATTCTGGTTTGTTTATATGTATGTTTTAGGAGTAGGATTTCTGGGATGTTGTGTTCTGTAACTTAGATGCTTTTCAGCTCAGATGTAATCCGATCAAGTTCTGAGAGTAATCATAATGGCCTTTCTGGTATTTATTGTATTGGTTAATAAACTTTTGTATTGAGGTTATGAATGTATTCTATCCTTGTAATGCTGGTAGATTCCATATCTTCTGTTCTTGAAAGGTGATGTATATATCTGAGATTAATTGGGGGGCACATCGTGCCTGTTGAGTAATCTCATCATCCAGGGGAGGTTGGTTGATATATGAAGTTGTGGTTGCAATTTGATGGTAGCTTGAACAGTGAGATGATCTGAAAAGGCAATAGACCAGAGCTGTGTATCTATGAATGAGTTCATTTCAGGAGAGTAGAATATGAGGTCTATGAGTGAGTGAGTACTTCTGGTATAGAAAGAGAGGCTCCTTCATGAAAGAGTGCCTTCCCACTGTGTATGTTTCTAGCAACCATCTTTAAATATTTTTTCTCAAAATGGTCAAAAGTGTGGTTGAAATACCAAGCCAGATAACTGGGCTAGGGTTTGATCTAATTGCTATGTTTATATTATGTATAACTTTGTGTACTATTTGTTCATCTTTAACCAGTTACACATTGATAAGAGTGAACAGAAAACCATGGATTTGTATAGTAGCAATAATGCAATTGGTATCTATGTGCAGGATTTTGAAGAAGTCAATAATTGAATTTCTATTGATGATAAGAGCAACCCCAGTGGTAGCTGAGATGGAGAAAGAGTATATAAAGTAACCAAAGCTTTCAATTGTTTTTATTATCATGGGGTCTGTGTGAAGGTGGAGCTTGGTTTCTGATAAGCAAAGTATATCTGGTTTTTGGAGTTTGAACCAATGTGAGATAGCAAATGCCCTGTCTTTGGAGTTAAGCCCCCTGATGTTGAGTGACATTATTGTGAATGACATTTTGAAGTAGGTTGCTTGGTTTTTATTCATTAGCTAGAAGACTTGTAGTGAGCTGGTTGTCTTTTTGCATTAGGCAGACTTCAGGATCAGTTGATGGGATCCATAATGTTAAATCTTGGGGGGCTATTTGCCCAGAGGTATTAGCTTCAGGTTGGGTATGATATGAGTTTGATGTATTGTCAAAATCTGATTTTAGGGATTCATCTTTCCATTTTTTATGGTTGGGACTGGCATTGCACTGTATGTCATCAGAGGTTGATGTGGTCTCATTTGAATCAATATTTCCACTATTGTTATTGTTGTGAACAAAGGTCGTGGATTGTGTGTTTCAGTTCCGGTGCTTTTTTCTTTTGCACAGTGTGATGAATGATTTAGGGACATGGTCAGGCCCAGACTCTGTATTGTCAAATAATAATTCCTACTAAAAGGAAATGAATTACAATAATGAAAAGATTGCAAAAATTAACATTTTTTAACAGATTGGATAATTTAAATTTTTTTTTTTAATGTGTCATAGCATCAGCCGGGAAGCGAACTCGCTAACCCCGGACAACTGCTTGTAAAGCAGCTGGCACTGACCTCTTGACCACCAATGCTTGACTAATTTAAAATATTGTCTAGTAACACTAATTTAAAATATTGTCTAGTTATAATATTGTTAATAACAATATGTAAAAATAAGATCTTAATTTAAGATTTATTTTTGATTTTACTTGTAGTAAAGTTGATAAGGATATAAATATTTTTAAATTCTTAAAAATATTTTATTAATTCTAGAAAATCTACTACTTCATATTCTTGTAAATCTTTAAAAGCATTAATAGATATAAAATTGAATATAACTGAATGTATAATAGTTTGAATATGTTAAATTTGTGTCATTTGGTAAAAAGATTAAGCAGTATTTTTGGCCTTGCTCTAGCATTACTGACTATAATCTAGATTAGCATTTCTCAACCTTTTTTCCACAGACTTCATTGAAATAGTTCTGTGCCCCAAATGTTTATTACATAAATTGTAATATAAAATAAAAGAGATATTACATCAGCATGGTACTGTATATATGTGGATCATTTTTTTTAAAAAAGAAATATTGTATTGCTATATTGAATGCTACAAATACAAAAATGACATCAATTATATATCTATTTGAAGCAAAGTAGATCCAACCTTCTCCCATGTTGCTTTTGTGATATAGCTTGGAGCATTTAGTCAGACCCTCTTTATGAATATCTCAATGATGTTTTTAAATTTAGTTCTGTGTGGGTCTCTCATCCCTTCAATTATTACTTTACATCTGACACACCATAAAACATAATTCATGAAAATCTCCAGTCTTATGTCTGTAAATAGATCCTGACCTATATAGTCTTTGATTTATAGTTTCCATTCATATTGCTGTACCATTCATGAGTTATCAATCTGTAATTGGACATACTGGGACATCTAAGAAAAATGTGGTCAGATCGGAAGAGCACACGTCTCACTTACACATTTGGCACACAGGATCAATCTTCTTGAAATTTCTTCTGTATGCCAAAAAAGAGTTCGTAGGGAGAGAGTCCAAGTTGATTTTTATTAGGAAATTTTGAAATTTTGCCTCAATGAACCAGAATTTTGATTTTGAAATCAGTTGCTGATTGGTAATCCTGAGATACCCTTTGTTTATGTTATTTTCCCCAATGTATTATTTTATGTGCATTCCAGTATTTAATTTTTGATATAATTGAATTTTCATTCAAGTCAACCATTTTCCGAATATTATCAAATAATGAATTCCACCATCTATTATTAGTGGGTGGTGGTCTATCTTTTGGTGTGACAACTTCTTGATATGAAGTAGTTGAATATTTATTTTGAAGCCAGAACAGTAGGTTATAGTTTCTCTGAAATATCATGGTTTTGATACAATGGAGTGAAAGGCCATTTAGCCTTCTGGCATTTGGAGTTTTTAAATGCAAATGGAAGCAAACTTTCAGCCTCAGAATAGATTTGCACACAGAGAGTTTTAGTTTGATAAATTTTTTGGAGGGTAGATACCAGATAGGAAGTAGTTAATTTTTGGAAATATCAATGAGTTTAAAAGTCTTACCTCACCATGAAGTGAAACATATATCTTGGGGAAAAAGGCCACTGTCCAACAAATGTCTGTTAAGAGGGATTCTTCAATTTCTCTCCTCATAGCACTATTTGATTTTAAAAAATTAAAGCCTATAAATTTCTGAGGATTAGCTGTAAAGTTGGAATCAATTTCTCTCCTCATAGCACTATTTGATTTTAAAAAATTAAAGCCTATAAATTTCTGAGGATTAGCTGTAAAGTTGGAAGCAATTTTCCTCTCAGGATGCTGATTTGTTCTTATAGAATTTGTTTTTGTCTGAGTAACCAGCTAGTATCTTCTCTAGTTTAGTAATATATTTCTTGGATGGTAGACAGATGAATATGTCATCCATATAGCAATGTTTAATCTCTTTTCCCATGGCAGGTACAAATATTTCAGGCAATGATCTTTCAATCTCCATCAATAGCAGGTTGACATAGGCTATAAAATATAGCATGCTAAGTGGAGATCCTTGAGGAATAGAGATGGAGGGCTCAAACCCAGGTGCATTTTTTCCCATTCATTGTGATGTGGATGATTCTGTTGGCTAGTAAGTTTACAATCATCCTCAGATAAACATTTGGCACCCCATATTCCCAGAGGACATCAATCAGAATGTCTGGCCTGACTGAGTCAAACACCACTGAGATGTCAAGTTGGATGGTGATCGGTTTTGACATCTTCTGGGCTCTGATAACATCAATAAGGAGCTTCATTTGGCCAATGGCATTAATTGATGATTCCCCTTTTTTGCATATTGGTTAGTAGAAATGTATTTGTAGATTTTTCACTTGAATTTGATTTTTAATTAGTTGTTCCATGATTTTAATTAGAAGGGGAATCATTGAGATAGGCCTCAGATTATTTAAGTCATGTCTTCCATTTTTTTTCTTTAGGAAAGGTATGAGAGATATTGGATACAAGTTGTTTAATCTCTCAACTTCCCTCTGCTAAGTGGTTTATCATGGCTTTGATTATTGGCACTGAAATCAAATGTAGACAAACTTTGGTATGCCATGTATTCCTAGGTGAACCCTCTCTGGGAGGCTTTTTAGCTTGATGCAGATCTTTTCCTCAGTGATATCATGGGTTGGATTCTCATCTAAGCTGAATAGTCCATTGACATTCCCAATCTGATCAGTTTGAAGTGTTGCCCTAAAGTGTTCTCTAATTGCACAGATCATTTCTGGGCCCACAAGAATGTTATCTATTGTTAATGACAGTGGAATAGGTTTTCTGCTGCTTTCTCCCCAGTGCCCACTGGAAGTAACTCTTGGACCAATATTGTTGATCTGGCAGGAATTGCTTGGCCCATTTGATTGACATATATTCATCCAGAAATCTCTGCTTATCCCTGTATTGGCATTTCAGGGCAAGAGCAAGATGTACAAATTGATTATCAAGTGGAATTTCTTTCAGGTTTTGGTCAATAGCATCAAGGTCAGCTAATAAGCAGTTAGGGCCTTTTTTGTTAAGGGAAACCTCATTTATTATGGATTGGAAGATGCCAATGAAGGTGAACCATGCTTCCACCACTGGAACTTAGGATATCAATTTTTTTAAAGATAAATGTAGGCCTCAGAAAAGACCCATTCAGGTGGTCTGTTTTAGTAACATTCAAATGGTGTTGTCATTCTTTTCTACTATCTGATGTCCAATGTTTGTTTCAAGAGATATCTCTAGGGCAAAGTGGTCAGAAAATATCACTGGTCAGAGTTTGTATTGATTTTGAAATGAATACTCAGGGAGTAGTAGACAAAGGTCAATCAAGGATCTGACATTTTTAGTGTAGAAGGAGAAGGCATCTATGTGGAAGAAGTCTCATCATCGTATTGATAAGAGGTGAATGTAAAAAGGAGAAGGATTATGGGGAAGAAGCCTCTCCACTCATCAGTATATGATTAAAGAGGTGAATATATTTTTTATCAAAAGAACTATACATCACATTGAAGTCACCCATTAGAATGATTGGAAATGGGTTTGAGGCCATGACTGAATTGATGTCAGTGATTACTTTCATGATTAGATTGTGGTTATTTTTAATGTAGAGGTAGATTAGATTGATTTGAAAGTGGTTATATCTTAGGTTAGCAATTAGGCAATTTGAGTCTAAGTGCAGAATTTTAAAGCTAGTAGGGGGGGGGATCTTTCTTACTAATTGATTAAAATAACTACCCCTCCTGCTGCTGTCATTGAAATTGAGTATTTGAAGAAGCCTATATATTGGAGAATCTGATTGATTTTAGAACATGAATTTAGATGTAATTTGGTTTCTGCCATGCATACCACATTTGACTGGCATTTGACTATCCAATTTTGAATAGAAAATGCCCTGTCAATCGAGTTCAGACCTCTAACATTAACTCCATAAAAATTTAGCTTAATATAATTTGTATGAGGTGATTTGTTCATAATTGACCTGACCATTACTCATTGGCTGATATCTGCCATTCCATTATTCTGTCTATTTCTGGCTGGACTACTTTGTTCCAGAACTTAGTCGAGTGAATGTTCACTTTCCACAGACTGATTGTCCACATCAGGAAAAGCAGTCTGATTGGGAGATTTCATTGTCACTAAGATCTATGAAAGAGGCTAGTAATAGTTCATCTTGACCATTACTGTCATCTTGATTCATGTTCTGTTCTTCAGCCTGTGAGGTCCTGGATGAGATTTTAATAGGGGATTGGACCTTGGCTTTTCTTCTCATTATTTTTATCCTGCCACTGATTTATCTCAATATCTTCATGGTATTGTTTATTTAGTTTCTCAGAATTGTCATTTGAATTTGATGAAATATCTTCATTTGAGCTGGACCTGATTTGTTGTCATGATTTCCTTTTTTTCTTGTTATACATTTGATGATGTCTTTCTATTTTGTTTTGTTCTTATATGGATAGAGTCTTCGTGAGCCTGTTCATTTTGGTCACCAATGACTGTCACATCAGAGTCTGATTCACTCTCACCAATGACCAACCCAGGCCCATTTATCTCATTCTCAGTCAGATTATGAGGTTGGTTTTGAGCTTCCCCACTAGTGAAGTATTGTAGCTCCATGGTATTTGAGATGATTGGCATATTTAGGGGGTTGTGATAGAACAATTTATATATTGGAGTGTGAACAGGGATTTCTTCTAAAGTTGTCAGTATTGGATCAGGTTGATTGAATTCTTCATGATTTGTGTCTAATTGTATCAAGTCAATCAGATTGTGCCCATCAATTATTTTAGAGTTCAGTGTTGGCTTTCTTACCTTTTTATTGCATTTGTGAATCCTATTCCATTTCAAGTTTCACACATTACAGAAGTGAACTTTGCAGTCTTTAATGAGATGATTTCATTCTAAGCAAAATAACATTGTGGTGGAACTCCACAGAATGTTACAACCACCGGTGAACCTCTGGAGTAGACCACCATCAGTATGTCATTGGGGTGCACCCCTTTCTTCAAGGTAATAGTGAAAGTACCAGTGTTGTTCAGGATGTGGCCATTAGTTTGATGATCATATCTGTATATTAGTCTGGTTGTTTTCCCATATTTCCCAAGCATGTTATCCAATTCTGCTTGATCAAAATTCATCAAACAGTTCTTGATGGTTCCATTGAGTGTGATTGCTCTATTTATATCAATTGTGCAGATGATCTTCCCATCCAAGTGTCTAATGTTATTTTTGAAATAAATTTCTAGTAGACCATGAAGTAAATTTGGTAATTATGTATCTATCATTTGGATGGGAAAAGATTTTATTAATACCCATCCAAATATCATTTTCAAAGATCATGTTGTAAAATTTCTCTATAGGGAATTTAAATAATCCTCCATTATGATTTGTTATGGCCAAAATCAGGGTTTTGTCATTGATATAGTTTGTAAAAGAATTTAGCAAGAGATCAGGGATTGAGTTGTTAAATTGAGTATTTATTCTTTGGTAGTATTCTTCAGTGAGTTGCATTATATTTCCTTCATTGTGAGCATCTATTTGTTGTGATATATTATCAATTTCCATATCAAGAAAATTCAGCATAGAATTTTGATTCTTATTTATTGTGTTTCCATTGTCCTTTAACTTATCACTTTCTTTTTTAAGAACATTGACATAGGTTTTACTTTTATTCCTACTATTATAACTTATTGACATATTTTCACTTTGCTCTTGCTGTGGAAAAACACTTTCTTTGGTTTTATTGTGTTTAGAGTCTACAGATTCATTAGAAGATGATTCCCCATCTTTAAGATTTTTTATAACGTTGTTATCGCTTATAGCGCCCTCAAACGGTTTTTTAAAATGAAATGCCACTATGTGTTTTTGATTTATTTATGTCACTATTATTCTTATGTGTGTTGGGATAGTTGTTATGATAATTAGCAGATTTGTTCAGAGTTTCAGAAACCATTAATTTTGGTGCTTCTGTCTCATTTTTAATAATTTTAGAACTAGTAATATTGTCTTCTATACTGACATTATTGATTTTTAATGATTGACTAGGATTTCTCTGATCAGTTTTCTTTTAGTTTTCATGAGGTTTGAAAGTTTGTGAATCAGAATTGTTATAATAATTATCATTTGAGTTAGAGAGTTGTGATTTAGGTAGGTGTCTGACTTGGTGAGAACTTTTTCAGTTTTTCCAGAATTATTGTCTATTTTGTCATCACTATTATTCAAACTTCCATAGGCCATATTAGAAATATCATCGGAAAGTTTTTTATTCTTGCTTTTAGCAGATTTGGGTTTTTTATCCCCTTTCATGAGTAAGACTTAATGAAAAGTCACTTACCCACTTAATAGGGCACTTTTCTCAGATCAATTTGATAATATTTACAATGAACAAAAAATTTATAAGTTAAAAGTTGAGTTGAAGTTAAACTACATATTTTTAATTTAAAAGCTTAACACATTTTGTTAATTACAAAAAAAAAAAAAGTGTTTTCTTTTCAAATAAGACTTTATTTATATACAAAATACAAGCAAAAATTACAAGTTGAAAATAATCGCGAAATTTAACATTATGATTATTTAAGTTCAAATTTACAATTGAATTTGATTCGAACTCAGACTTTTACACGACCGAATACTCTCAGTGCCATCTTATATTGCTGATCCACCTGATTACACATATGTTGAAAAGATAAATAATCACCAATATACATATTTGGTACTAAACCAGCACTCATCAATTGGTTCAGATTTTTTGCTGAGCACTGATTGTATATATGTGTGGAGATGGTAATCTGAACCAACTGATGAGTGCTAGTTTAGTACGAAATATGTATATTGTTGATTATTTATCTTTTTAACATGTGTGTGATCAAGTGGATCAGCAATATAAGATGGCATTGAGAGTAGTGGGTCATGTGAAAGTCTGAGTTTGAATCCTGCATATATTACATATATAAATGCAGGTTTAAGTCTGTACAATGTATTAAATGAATTTGAGAAAACTACACAGAGCATAGGTAGTATTACTTACTAATGTTTTTTATTAATACTAATATGTTCTTAAAATGTAAAAAGATTTTTGGTATCAGATATTTATGTTTTTATTTCTTGGTGCATATTCGCGACCCATTAAAAATTTAACGCGACCCAATATTGGGTCGCGATCCAAAAGTTGAGAAACGCTGTTCTAGATATTTAACTGGTAACAAGCTCTATAAAAGTAAGAAGTGATTGATAAAAATTTATCAATTTTCTTTAATTTGTTAGAGTTATATTAATTTCTTACAGAAAATGTTTTTTGATTATAAATTAATTATTTTAATTTGTTTTTTAGACATATTGTTGATTTTTTATTTATTCTAGATTAGAAAAGATAGAAAAATAATTAAATAAATTCAGGAGTTTCGATTTATAAAATATTTTCAAAAGGTGGAGAGTACATATTGTGAAATTAAAATTTATGAATTTATTAATAGTTAGAGATTTTAAAGAAGATATTTAATTAAAAGTAAGAATTGAATATTTAATTCTTAAATACTCGTTGACTTCGAATTATTATAAAAAGGTGCAATAAACATAAGCTAATCAAATGCACTGAGCAGCTTTCAGAAAACACTGTAAGAATCATAGTGCTCTGTAGAGTTATGCAATGCAGGTATGCTTATATAATTGATATGATGTAATATGTAAATGTGGCACAGTATCCAAAAAAAAGGAATTAGATATTCCATTTTCCAGACAATGGAACACATGAATCCTTTTTGTTGATGGAATGTGGATCCTTTGCAATTTCCCAAGCCTTTTTGTATTTTTTTATTATCTCTTTCCATATTACATCACATGAATTATATAAGCTCCCATGAACTCCATGACTCTATTCAACACCATGATTCTGGCAATGTTTTTGCTGAAAGTTGACACAGTGCATTTAATTTAGCTATGCTTATTCTACTTTTGTAATAACTCTAAGTCAATAAGCATTTAAGAATTACATAGTTTTATGAAAAGAGTTAATACTTTTGAGACCAAATATTTATTAAGTTATTGTTCATAAAAAATAGTTTTTGTTATAACAATATGAAATAAATAATTATAAAATTATACATTTAGCTTAAAAAAGGGAATTTAAATTAAAAAAAAATGATTAATAAGCAATATGCACATAAATTAATTAAAAATATTTTGTTTAATAAAAATTAGAATAATAAGTAAGTATAGAAAGTGGTTAATAAAATGGGAAGAATTGATTACTTATAAAGTGTAAGAATGAATGCTAATACAATTAGTAATCAGAAAATAGCTCGGGCAAACATAATTACATTAATAACTTTATTATATAATTATAAAGAAAAAGTCGAATATAAATATTATACCTGAAGTAATTTATACTATTTCTTGTTTTTGCTTATATATATATATATATATATTGTAACGGAATAGCGTTACATGGTATTCAAACCCAGGCGTATGGGGGTATATTTAACTATAATCAATGGACGAAATAACTGACAGGGACAAAACTTTTATAAAAGCGGTCTTGCTTTAATAATAAGCGAAGAACAGCCGTTTCTAAAAGCCGATCGCAGCTATATAAGAGTACCTGTCAGATTTATTGAAAAAAAGAGTAAAAATTGTTGTTATTTTATTATTTTGTGTGTGTGTGCTAAGAATAAATCTATAATCCGTCGTTGTAGTTTTTTTTTATTCATTTTTGATTAATTAAGGAAGAATGATTGAACGCAAGTTTAACTTTTATCAAATAATTTAAATTAATTAGCAATATGTTCTGAAATTCCAAGCAATCTCAGATTAATTTGTACAAACGTAATTAGTAAATGTAAAATTAGAAATTGAAACAATAGGCAGGATATGTGCTGGTACGCCGAGATAAAACAAGCCAAAATTAGAAACAGAGGTGTGAGAAAGTGTACACCGCTATTGTACGACTCAGATTTCTGTCCCCAGAGAAACAATACCTAAGAAAAACGGTTAAATTCCAAACTAATGTCAACAATCCCAGAAATCTCGGAGTTGAGCTGACACGCGATGGACTTATCAAATAAAGGGACTCACAGGTGCATGGGATTGATTGGAGGAGAAAAATTCAAGGTGTGAGGGCGTGAAGGCAAAGATCAAAAAGGCCGAACAGCGTTTTCAGAGACAGTTTGTGCTTTTTTTTGGAGAGATTATTAAGAGACTTGATTTTATTAGACATTATGAATCTAACTGCCATGCGTTGCTGAATATAGAATTCGCGGCTTGACCGCCGGACCTCCGCGTCCAGTCCAGCTGATTGCCATCAAGATGCTCATACCACCGGAGAACCTCATATTAGGACCACGCTCGCTTGGAGACCGCGCACATTGCCGGAATACCTCATTAAAGAATAATCTTCGCTCAGGATCCCATTACAGTCGTTCTACATTTCACAGGTAGCTATCGTAAAATTTGTTATATTCAATTGTGCACTTAAAGAAATAACTTTAATATCCAGAACTATTAGAAAGACATTAATCTAAAACAGTATAATTAATATTAATCATTTATGAACAGTTCGAGAATTTTTTACCTAATAAATTTGCCGACTGATCAACAGTCTGAAATAATATGTGCAAAGTAATTTGAAGTTGACCGTTAATTGTCTCGGCTTGCCGATCACATACCTGCGTTAATCATTATTAAACAGATTAAATAAATATTTATGTAGCTAATTTTTTTTGTTATTTAATTGCTTGGAATTTCAACATAAATTTATATATATCGGAATGAATGCTTTAGTGTAAGTTTGTTTGTATGGAAATGAATGCAGTTGATATTTTGGGGGTGGGATTTTATTGATTTTATGCTGAATGCAGTTGATATTTTGGGGGTGGGATTTTATTGATTTTATGCTTATGTCGTGATGCTTTTTAGACTAAAGTTAAGTTGGATTAATTTGTTCTGTGGGATGTAGGGCGGGCCCTTCTATGATTATAATAACGGAGGTAGTGTGAAGGGTAATTGTGGCTGTGTTCGTTTCATGTTTCCGACTGGAGCGAGGCACGGGCATGTTTTGTGATGTAATTGAGTGGGCTTATGCACATACGTGGCGGACTCTTCTAAAAGTTCTCCTGGCGCCTATTACTGGGATTCGATTCGAATCTATGTATAAAATAAATAAAGCGTACGTGTATGGGTGTTAGAAATTATCGTCGCAGAACATCATGTAATCCCCGGACGGAAGAACACAGCGGGTGCCAACAAAAAAAAGGAATCGTCAAGCAAGGATTGGAGTAGGTAGGGAAATGTCACGGTCCCGTGGGGGGTTACAATATATATATATAATTGTCACAACAGTAATCATTTTTAATTATGAATTTTTCATTTGTGTATTTTTCTCTGCCAATATTTTACATAAATGTTATACAAACTTTTACCAAAAAATGTGCTTATATTCCCTGATAACCTCAACTAAATAGTATGATATAATTATGTTTGAGAAAGCTAATACCATCTTCCTAAAATACAAAGTCAAAAAAAGATAATTCTTACAAAATATAAATTTAAGACTATCAATTAATTGAAAACTTTATTCAATATTAAAGATGAATTGTTAATACAAATATACATGTGTAAATAAATATATTTTCTATTGATATTTTATACTTAAAAAGTAGGTGTTGACATTAAAACTATTTCTTGTGAGTTTTTATCTTTTTTTGGCCAACATGGATAATTTTAAATAGATATAATGTTTTATAAATGCCTAGCAATATCAATAGTGGATATATTTTTAAAATTATTACATAAAATTTCCTGATTTATTCATTTTTTTTTACATTTTAATTAATGCATGAAAATATTTAGCATACATATATATATATATATATTTGAGAAATTGATGACTTATTTCTAAGATTTAAAAATTTGATATGAATCTTTAAAGTTCATGTCTCATATAAAATATTAACAAAAAAGATATTATTGACAACTATAGAATATTGTTCTACTTGGGAATGCCTATGTTAATTGGTGATCTCCTATTGACAATTTACTGTACATAGTTCTCTAGTTATCACATAAAAAGTCTCTACTTATATATATATATATATATATAAGTAGATACTTTTTATGTCAGACTTTATTTGTTCTGTATATATATATATATATATATATCAAACAGAACAAAAAAAGTCTGAAGCTAATTACTACATACATGATTATTATACATATATATGTAATATATACAAGAGATAAAATACAAACTTACCAACATAGTAGATAATAAAAATGCAAATATGCTTGTAAATATACAATCATCCATATTATGACAATAACAAATACTGATAAGTAACATGACAGCATACATGTTTAGTTTTTATGTATATATAGTATTTGCGACATTTAAACAGTATACATGTAGATGCTTCTGCATACACATACATGACTTTAATTTAAAGTAGTATATTTTGAATATTAAAATTGAGATAGTAAAACAAGTGAGAAATATTATATATAACATTAATTAAATTCCTAGCAACATAAAACATAATGTACAAATATTATTAAATGTTCCACCAATTTCTTTATTTTGCTGTAATCTCTTAATGCATTTTGTCACTTTACATTGAACATTTTTGAGCAAAAAAAAAATTCTGCATATGTACCTACAATCTTAAATTTCAAATGTCTAGAAGTCTTCTTCAAAGTTATAGTATAATTATGAATAAAATAAACTATATAAATTATAGCATAAAAATGTAAACAATAAACTTAACAAAAAAATAAAAAAAAAAAAAAAACAATATAAAATATAACAAAACCTAATAAACCCGAAATAAATTAAACATAATCAACGCCCCCCTCCAAAAAAAAAAAAGAAAATAATACAGTTAATATAAAATTAAATAACATGAAATATAAAATAAATATAAAATATACATATGTATTTCTGACCTTATATATATATATATATATATATATTCATGAACAACTATTACTTTAAATATATATCTTTTTATTACTTTTAATAATCCCCTAATTATTTCTATTTTTTATAAACTTAACTTTAATTGTATTATCCCCATATTTAAAAAAAATACTTATTTTTACAATTTTCAGCTCAACATTAATTCATTTACTAATAATATTCTTTTTAATTTTTAAATCTTATAATATGTTATTATTTTCTAATTCAATTTTCTGTCATTAATATTTTATATTCATCTTCTTTTTTTTTACAAGTACCTAAAAACCATAAATATTATAATCTTTTTTAACTCATCCACTTCTATTTTACTTTTCTAAATCTTAAAAAAAAAAAAAACTTTTTTAAAAAATAATTATCTTAGACATTAGCTCCTTCTATTACCTATTATTTAAAGTATCTATATCCATAATCATTATTTTTTGTATTTATACTTTTTTTATTTAATCATTTTAACTTGATGATCCATATTAGATATAATTTACTTCTTCTTCTTCATCATCATTATTATTATTATTATTATTATTATTATTATTATTATTATTATTATTATTATTATTATTATTATTATTATTATTATTATTATTATTATTATTATTATTATTATTATTATTATTATTATTATTATTATTATTATTATTATTATTATTATTATTATTATTATTATTATTATTATAATATAATTCTCCCTTATAAACTTGCCTTTCATATTATACAGTTTTATACTTTAATGTTGTGTTAAGTTTTTTATCTCATTAAAACATATTATCTATAAATACATTCTTGTTTATGCTCCTTTGTAAATATTTTTTACAAACATATAATTTATTTATAAATAATTTTCTGTTTATATGTTTTTATTTTACA
This sequence comes from Epiperipatus broadwayi, assembly GCA_028023455.1. NCBI lineage: Eukaryota > Metazoa > Onychophora > Udeonychophora > Euonychophora > Peripatidae > Epiperipatus > Epiperipatus broadwayi. The sequence continues at coordinate 616,672 of JAQFVV010000075.1, forward strand.
TATCATATTTAAGAAGTATATTTATAATAATATCATCCTAATCCCAGAATCTTTATTAAATTTTGGTTTTATCTTTTTATTTAGTATTACTTCTTTTATTTTTTTTCCTTAACCATTCCAAATTGCAGCATCATACCTCTTACATTTCAGCACTTCTGATGTTTTACTTTGTCTCATACATCAACATAAAATATATAATAAAATGATTTTTTTTCAGAAAATAATAAATTTGACTTCATTTGATAGATATTTTTGTATATTACTGAAATAAATTTTAAATGCTCACGTTTTGTTTCTGGAAATATTAAAAAAATGAGAATTGTAATTAAAATAAAGACATTACATGTCATTGTTTCTAGAAAGATTATTTTCAGTTTATAAAATCAATGAAATTTTCTTAATTTTTATTATTTTTAAACAGTTAAAATGAATAATTATTTATTTCTCTTATATATAATGAATTATGCTTTAATTGTTTAATTTTTTTGAATATTTATTACAAAATTATATTTTCTTTGATATTTTCTTTTCTCGTAAATAAAGTAGATTGTTTACATCATAGCTTGTCTTCTAATATGCTTTAAACTATATTTATGTTAGCTGCTAATATAACATATTTTTGAAACTAAAGTATTTCAAGTCAAAACAAGTTATTAATAATTTATATTACTTGATATTTAATAAATATTATGCAAATTATTTTTTAAAAAAAATTTAAAACCATAATAAATTTGCAAATAAACATATTTTTGCCTCATTGGAAACTGCAATGTCATAAAATGTTTGGCTGTCATAAAATAATAAACATTTTACAGCCTTGGCAAGAGACAATAGCTGAACATGTCAGGGCAGGGCTTATGTCTATTATAAGAGCAGGAATTTTGAATTTTTCACCTTTTTATGTGGAATTTTGGAAAAAAAATTATTATACTAAAATATACCATTTTACACGGATTTTAATGTGTGATACTTACGAAAAAATTCACTAGGGACAAATTAGGAAAAAGTTGAAATAATTCAGTTCAACCAGTTATAAAGTTAATATTGTCTGTATGCAACATCATTTCTTTTGATATTTCTATAAATTTGAGTGTTGTGTCTTTCATATTTATATATATTGGTGATTTATAATCTGACATGTTATTTTAACATTGTTTTTATATTTTTTTAGTTTCTCCCACACATTTGTTTTCAATCCCACTCTCTAAATATTGTTTGCATTTTACCTTATATACTTCATTAATTATTTCTTTATTATCTTTATTCTATCCTATGCATTTATTATTCAGTTAATTTAATAGGTTTTCTCTGTTTTATTAACTATTTTTATGTTAATTATTCTTTTGCATTTTGTATTAATCTTATTTATAATTTTATTAAACATTAACCACTTAAAACTATTATTTGATTTTATTAATATATATATATATATATATATATATATATATATATATATATATATATTGTAACCATATATTTTAGTATAAAATATATTAATTGATGTAATTGGTATAAAAATTTCTCTTTCTTCTTTTGGTGATTTGATTGGCTTGATTTGCACTTTGAACAGATTACTCTTTTATATTATTTTAATCAATTTAAATTTGCTTCGTTCCATATATTAACTCATATCAAAATGTTTAACTTTTTAAAAATTTGACAACACATTAAAATTTGGTAAAATATTATCAAAAATAATATTTTATTTTTATTTGTTTAAAATGATCTTAAAATTTATTTCTATTGAATTAACAAAAAACCATTTGTTCAATTAAAATTAATTATTAAAAATAAATACAGCAATTACGTATGCGTCTCAATGTAAAAAAAGAAAAGAGCGTGAATTTAAGGAAGATCGTCTGTTAGTTGGCTTTTGGAGGGAGAAAGAAAAGAAAAAAAAGGCAAATGGTGTAAATTTGATAAGCTTATTTTAAAATAGTTAACAAGTAAACGGATTACCACAAAGTTTGCTATAAACGTAAATTAACATAGTGGTATTTAATTATAAGATGAATTGCTAAATTTAAAAGTCTGTTCAAGTCGGCTGGCCAAGTGGATCAAAACACCGGTAATAAATTTTCCAATATTACATTTTTAAAATGTTGGAGCTTCCCAGTTTAAAATAATTAATTGCAAGAGTTTGGTATGTTTTAAAATGTTTATTATTCTACAATTTGGAAAAATTAAATAAGTATTTTAATTATAGAAGTTTTATGAATATGAAAATTTGCTTTTTAAAAAAAAAGAAGAAGTTTAAATTAAAGTAAAATGTTAAAGTTATCAACATAGTTTAATATTTCCGTTTCTAATTCTAATAAAAATATAGCATTGATTGATATTTAACTTTACAATGCCAGTAATATATTTGCTAGTTAATTTGTTTAACATTTGGATAATAAACAGTCTTCAAATAATTAATCAAAGCTATTTTCTAATTTTATCGTCAGTTTGGAATGATTGAATTAATTGCTATAATTAGTATTCCTAGATTTAAGCGTGGATAAATAAATATTAGCATGGATGTGATAAACTTGGAACATTTAATAGAGAAATGTAGAGTTAATAAGTTAAAAAAAATTTTCTTTTTAATTTTGGGGTTTGTTTTTTTTTTTTTTTTTAAAAAAAAAAAAAAAAAAAAAAAAAAAAAATAAATAGCTATTACTTCGTATATTTATTGTTCGACACATCGTACATGGATTCCACGGATCATATTTGGAGTTAGAAAATGCTATACAATCCAATTGGTGATACACACACCTGCTATAATTCATGTATTGAACTATAAAATGCTATACATTTAATTTGTATCACACACACACCTGTTAAATTTTATGTATTTGATGAATAATGCATTACTTTAATTTTATCATTATATGAACTTGCATGTGAAGTTCATAAGTTATATTTTATTAAGTTTAAATTAATAGGGGTTGAATAAAATATTTATTCAAGAGGATAGTGCTTGCGAAAAAGCTTGAAAAGTACTAAATGAATTCATGAGATATATCAATCTTTATGAGGTATTTTGTGAGTCTTTCCAGATTTATATTCCTATACTAATATTACTTATACTATATTACATATGTTTTATTTAAGCAAGATAAGTTAGTACATTAGTTGTCCTGATTAGTGTAACATTTTATTATGCAAGAACCCACATTTGCTAAAATGTTAATGTTTTCTGAATGGTCAGAATAACTGAGGAGGATGATTTTGCACTTTAATGTGAAGTAAATAGTAATTTTGTTTTAGAATGTTAAAGGGCATTAATCTGTGCTGGTGGTTAATCCGCAGATTACTTAATTACCATTTTTGTATTTTATACTCATTCCTGCGCTGGTGGTTAATCCGCGGAATGGTGTACTTGTACTTATTGCTTTATGATGGTGTATCAATCCACAAAGCGTTTAGTGTTATTTAATTCCTATGTGTAGATGAATGCATCCACAGGAATATGTTTTACTTCATAGATATAAGTTGGGCAAAGTATTTTAGTTAATCTGCTAAATCATCTTCTTCCATTTGTAAGTATGATTTATAAGTTAGATCATCAAATTGTAGCAGGACATTCTATTCAAGTTACTTCATAATAATTAACTGTTGGTTGATTATTATTTACCGGAATGTAAGTTTAAATTTTCACTTTATTCAATGATTGCAATATAGCTAAATCCTACAGACATAATATTATTTATTATATTATTATAAGTTTACGGTATGGATTTATTGAATCTGGAAATGACGTTAGATGTTTCATGAGTTGATGTTGAATTTAGTATAATTTCCTCAATACATTCATTATATCAAATTGAAATATAAGGTATGATTAGATTTTTAAAAACCGTATCTATGATATGTTATTGAAGAAAGTCGATGGAATTATAATTTATTTATTTTATTTGTTTATTTATGTCTTTAATTATAACATTAGAATTAATTACTTATTATTCATAAATTTGTAAATAAACGTTGATTTATAATTAAACTTACTGTGCCATTGCTATTTGTCATTCGTAAAATCAGAAATCATAAACCTTGGATAGAGCATACATTGAAGTACATACTATCGTCAACATGATATAAGAGTTTAGTGATATTTTGAGAAAACATTTGGATGCTTTTCGTCTTTGGTAGTTTATGATGTGTAAGGTACAATAAAATCCCATTTACCTTTTCCATCATTTTAGCTTTGCGTAGTTGATTTTAGTATACAATATAAATTGATTATTAAACCTGTAAACAGATTTACCAGATAATGACATGATTGAATATATTTACTTAACGTTTTTAAATTGTCATTTGTCAGTATAATAAGAGTCTCAGTGATATAGTAAACTATAAAAAAAGAACCCAAGTATTTATGTTTATTTATTGCAAAGCTTTACCTGGACTAGCATTTGTATTAAAAATCATATAGATGGTTTCAAATTTCATAATCTTATGTAATTCCACAAATTATGCCATCTTGTACATGGTCGGCCATCGGGTCTCATACAATAAAAATCGCAAATTAAGGTTTGAAAATAATAACATTGCACTTATAATTTGTTTAATGTATTTTATCATACTACTATGATAGGTCTTCACGGTACACCCTGGCTGCGATCAAATTAAATCATAAAAGTTTATGTTAGATCACTAGTTTGGTCTGTGGTAAGTTGCTCCAGATGTTGATTGTGGTCTTTGGTGCATAAAATAGATAGCATGATATGCTTTTGGATACAGCTCTTAATAGATGACAATGTGCAGCGGGAATTGATCAGTGATCGAAGCTAAGATTCTTAGCGCACTTATGTTTTGGTGATGTTAGGTAGTTGGGACCACACAATCGAACAGTTACAATTTCTAGTGCCGCAACGAGTTCGGCATGATAGGTAGTTGAGAGGGCAAGCGAATGGTTACAATATATATATATTTCCTTTATTCTTTTCAATTTTATTTATCTTGTACTCTATTTTCATCAATACTTCTTTTAATTATATGCAAAAGGAAAATATTCTTTTTTAACTCTTTGATTATTAAATCTTTTTGTTTATTATAATCTTCTTTTTTGAACAATATAACCCTGTATATTTTTAAATATATACATCTAAATTTATATCTAAATATAATGTTTCTAAAGAAATTGATAAATAAAATAATGGTTTATTCAAACAAATATTTATAAAAAAAATAATAAAGGTAATAACATGACAAATTGTTTTTCCAAAATTGATAAAAAATACAAAATTAATTGTATATATTTAAGAATATACAGGACTATAATGTATTGTTCAAAATAAGAAGACTATAATAAACAAAAAAATTTAACACTCAAATAATTAAAAAAGAGTAATTTTCTTTTACATATAATTAAAAGAAGTACTGAAAAAATAGAGATTAAAATAAATAAAATTGAAAAGAATAAAAGAAAAAAGAAAAGTGAAGACAGATGCATAGGAATAAAAACAAATAATAATATTATAATGAATAAGTTTAATGATATTATAAAGAAGATTAATAAGAAATGCAAAAGGATAATTAATATAAAAATAGTTAATAAAATAAGAGAAAACCTATTAAATTTTCTGGATAATAAATATATAGAATAATAATAAATATAATAAAGAAACAATTAATGGATTATATATAATAAAATGCAAACAATATTTAAATAGAGATATTGAAAACATATATGGGGGAGAAACGAATATATTCTATAAAAATAAGGTTAAAAAACCATGTTAAATACTTTAGCAGAGATGCCAAACCCCTACCTTAAGCCCTACTTGAACTCTGGCTAGGTACTATTAACAGACTTACCATTTCCAACCATTTTCTTTAACTATAATAACTGAATTTAGGTAAGGCTATCATTTATCCCAATTTACTTTTATATGATTATAACATTTCTAAAATAAGACTATTTTAAATATAATCAATTTGAGACTCATTTATCTATAAACAGATCACATCCCCTTAATATTAAACAAATACAAAATATTTCTTCAATGGAATGAGAATACCCAGATACTCCTCCATATTAAGTATCTATGTACTCTCATGGCTAACAATAATATCCAATATATCATATCATATCTATAACTATTAAGTTTTAATTCAATCACTCATTAAATTAATCTGTTATATAATTACAGATAACTTTGATTCCTATTATTGTTTGTAATTAAGATTGGCAATAATCATAAGAATAACATTACAATAAAGAGATCTCAGGATAATCATTGATTTATGAATTCTTCATACTACCTATGGAGTATCAAGAGGGATTTTACTGATTTCCACGGGTAGTGCACAAATTAAGAAAGGCTTATAATTTAAATCTATAATCAAGCTTTAGATTTATGTTCTTTAATACATATTATTAAAATAATATTGTCAACTAAATTGCAATTAACACTAATACTTTCAGTAATAATTAATTTATCATTTAATTTTATATTAATAGACATACTTTAATAATTGGCAATGTCATCAATGACTTATGGGATCAAGACAGCATGTAGCAAATAAAAATTACTATTGAGAGATGTGTGCTCAGTAAATTATTAGATTGCTCTAAACTGAATTGATTTCTCATTTTAATTTCAACCTGTACACTTTGAATTCATGTGATGTTGTGACAATGAGCCCAGAAAAGAAATACAACATTTAGAACTTAAGTAAAGTTTCAAAACAATAATTTTAATAACATTATTTACAAATCATTACAATAAACATTCGCATTAACAAGTAATTTAAAATAACTGCTATAATAAAGTTGTATACAAACATACTATAATAATAATAAAGCAATGGAAAATTAATATTTGAAGTGTTTATAATAAAACAAAATTAATACTCTCCCATAGTATGTTGGAATATTTACCTCTATGTATATGCTTATATATCACACATCCAGTTTTTTTTATTAAACAATCATTGTCCTTTTTTTTTTTAAATTCATGGTTTTTTTATTTCAAACTTCAAAATAATAATTGTAATAAAGTTGTATACCTAGTGATAAAGTAACAATATAAAACAATTAAGAAAAGATTGTTATAATTCTGCATGTTTATAAGAAAAACAAAATTAATATCTTTATATTTCCCATAAGAAAATATCATCGTTTTTGGTTTATTAATTAATAAATGTAAACATACCCTGCCCTCTTAATCACACATATATAGTGTCAAATACATTATTATATATTTCATTCTAGGACACTGATCATATTTGTTCATTCAAATCACTAATAATATTTAATAACAATACTTATTAATACCAACTATCCATTGATTTAGTCCCCCCCCCCCCATTGTACTAACAACTCATAGATTAAGACATACAAATACAAACATTAGGAACAAGTTCTCTTTTTAAACTACCAGCTAAAAAAAAGTAACTTTAAATTTTCCTGGTGGGCGTTCTAATCGTTCCACACTGCATAAACTGATTATCACTTTTATTTTCTTCTTTCTCTGAAGACTAGTACCATTTCAAAATTCTCAAGGCATTGGGTTATTGCAACAATAGTCATTCCTTTTGTTTTTGTTTAGTAAGAGAAGATTATTTATGGCTTGCCTTATCCATTCTAGATGACAGATATTTACATCTATACTATACAACATGTTTATGATTTTAATCAAATCTATATAGATCATTTAACATTTTTCTTTTAAAACATTTTTAAAATACTAGAAAATAACATTCCCACCAGCATTGTTCAGAGTTACTTACTCCTTCAATCAAATTTATTGCAATCAGGATTTTATATGTAGCCTTAATGGCAATGAACACTTTTCAGCTATTATTAATTTAGTTCTATTGACTTTTAAAAATGTATACTTAGCTGTTTCCCAGAGATTTAACTTTTTTTTATTTGTCCTTGCTGAGTATTTACTGTGTTCACCTATTTCCTTTTGTTTATCACTGAAATTCATTTTAAATAAATTATCATTCTCTTCCAGTGAGTACATTTGTTGATATTCTTTTAATATGCACATCTTATTCATCTCCAATTATTTCCTCAATATAATAACTTTGAAGAGATTATTAGGAATTATTGACTGTAGATTTGCCCAGTAGAAACCGATTAATTTATTCCATTATTTCAAACATGAAGCTTATAATTATCCAATCTATAGATGCAGAGTTAAAATTCATTACTTTTTCTGTTTGTAAATAATATTTTATGAATTTTTTATCCAACTTTTTTTCAAAATATATAACAAGAAGAAAAAAAACACTAGTTATTTATTTTTACGATAAAAAAAAAAACATCTGTTATAACAACATGCATTTACTTGCATGATTTTGGTTTATTTTTTTAAAATGACAGTTTTCATTTTTTTTTAAATATTAAGATATAATACTTTTTAAAAATTAAATAAAGATACAATTTATTTTTTTAATTGTTTTAAAGCCTGAAATCTGAGCAAAGCCACTTGGAGCGTTGATGCTAGACAAAATCAATGAAATATAACGTTACTGGGCCACCACAACTTTTTTCTTTTTTTATACGTTTTTTTTTTCTAATATTGATTAAACGAATAATTTTTATTTCATTTAGAACATGATTTTTTTATTATTAAACAAATTTTGACATTCATTTTCGTTACTTTTTGTGGGTTTTTTGTTGGAACCTGATATTTTTTCAACAAATTTTGCTAATTGTATATATATATTATCATTTGAAAACTTGGGACCGTTTCATGACGTCAAAAAAATTTGTTTGAATCCCACCGCCGAAAAAATAGAATACAATTATTTGCGACTTGTTTAGAACTTAATTCTACCTTTCTTTTATTTTTTTTTGTCTTGACTAAATGGTTTTTCTTATTATTATTATTAATTTTACTTTTTTTTTTTAAACACAATTTGTTAGCACTTTGAGTGGGGGAGGGGGGAATTCATACTGTTTATTATTAACAAAAAGGCAACAAAAATAGTCAATTATTTTAACAGTGCTGAAAAAAGAGAAGAATCAACTTTGGGACTTGTTTCAAATTTTGATTTCTTTTTTGTTGACATAATTGTTTTTTTTAATATTAAATCCAAATTTACTTTTGTGTTTTTGCTGATTCAAAAATTGTTTTCAAACACCCACCCACACTCGGAAAAAGAATTGTAACCAAAAAGTCAAGAATTTACCCTTTTTTTTCTTTTTTTGAAACAATTTTTTCTCACTTTTTACTTTGATTTCTATTCCATTCGAATTACTTTTTTTTTTTTTTTTTTTAGCCTTCTACAATAAACTGCTTTTGGGGGTGGTGGTGTATTTCGTAATTTGTTATTCTTAACAAAAAGTCAACCGAAGTCATCATTTATTTTAATCCCGCTACAAAAAATTGAATCCAAATACTTGTCAATTTCGAATGAAATAAAAAACAAACAAAAAAAAGGACACAAACTTTGGACTTTTTAAAATTATTTATTCAATTTTATTGCTGTAATAAAAAGTGGACATTATGTGTGCCTGATAAAATAAAAAAAACCCACTATCTCACACTTTCTGTACTTGGCAATTTATCTGAAGAAAAGTTTCAAAATTGCACGTTCATCTCAGATCTTTTAGTGGTCTCAAATATTTTCCCCACCATGCTGAAATGTGACTTAGTGCATGAGCTTTGGCAAAGCCTGTTCGAACATATACTTTGCCAATTTTTTTACATATTAATCTTTTTTTCGGGAAGGGTGGGGACCATATGACAATTCTTAATAATTAACAACATTTTTTAAATCGAAATGACATTACTTTATTACGGAGATTTGAAAAAGTCGTACTGCCTTGAAATTTAAACACCCTCAAGTGATACGGTAATTAGCTACGAAAAGAACAAATACGCCTAAATAGCTTCGAAGCACAAAACAGGCCGTAATATTTTTGTGCGATGTCATGTAAAGCAGCCTAGCTCTAATGGGTTAATACAATACATAAATGTTGTATTAGCCTGTAAGGCCACGGCCACCAAAATGGAAATTTTTATGTGTTTTGACATGTAAACAATGCCCCAAGTGGCCGTGCCCAGATTTCAGGCTTTTACCTTTTAATTTTAGATCAGTATTTTTTGTAAAATTAATAAATATTTACCTACTTTTAAGCATAACTTACCAATTTGACTATAAATAATTTTTAATTTTAAAATCAAATGCACACAGACAATAATTATTGGTCTCCATAATGAATCATGTTTACAAAATACAATTTGAACTTCACTGGTTTTCAATACTAAATGATATCAATTATCCATTTATATGCATATATATATATATGACTCTACAGGTTATTATTTATATGTATCTTGAGTTAATTGTTTTACCTATCAGATCCTTTATAAATTTCCATTAACTAAACCCAAGTTCAAACCCTATGATCTAATATGTCATTATTGTTTTTTTTTACTTTAATAAATAAATATCACTGTGTTTAACAAAATTTAAAATACAACAAAATTTTGTTTTAAAATAGAGTGGACTAATAAAAAGTGCATAATATATATACATATAAAAGACACAAATTTAGAGAAAGTTCAATAAAAATGATGTACAGACAATATTAAGAAAAGAAAAATAAACGAAGCAATACTAAACAAAAAAGATGAAATCAAAATTTTATAAAGTTTCTGAGATTAGGTTGACATTATTATAAATAAGCTTCTTAAAAAAGATATGTAAAGAAAAAATATATAAAAGAAAATTATTCATAAATAAATTATATGTTGGCAAAAAATGTTTACAAAGAAGTATAAATATGAGTGTATTTATAGATAATATTTATTAATAAGATAAAAAGCTTAGCATAATATAATATTCAAATATAAAACAGCATAATATAAAATATAAATTTATAAGGAAGAATTATATAATCATAATAATAGTAATAAGAAGGGTTATATATGATATGGATCAGCCAGTTAATGTGTTTAAATAAAAAAATATATGCATAAAATGTTTAAATAAAAAGAAAGAGTAGTAATTATAGATATAGTTACTTTAAATAATATATAATAGAGGAAGTTAAAGTATAAAATAATTTTTAAAATAAAAAATAAAAAAAATAGTTGTTTTAAAGTTTTAGAAAATTAAAATAGGAGTAAATTAAAAAGGGATTATAATATTTATAGTTTTTATGTATTTTATAAAAAGATAAATATTATTAGTAACAAAAGAATAAATAAGAAAATAATAGATATTATATGATTTAAAAATTAAAAATAATATTAGTAGTAAATGAATTAATGTTGAACTGAGAATTAGTATTTTATTAATTTGGGGATAATAAAATTAAAGTTTAAGTTTATAAGGAATAGAAATAATTAAAGGATTAATAAAAATAATAAAAAGATATAATATATTTAAATTAATAGTTGTTCATGAATATAATGTATATAAATACAGTCAGGAATACACATGTATAATTTATATTTATTTTATATTGTATATTTTATTTTTTATTAACTGGATTATTTTATATTATTTTGGTTTTGATTATATTTAATTTATTTCAATTTTATTAGGGTTTCTTATATTCTATTTTATACCAGTTTTCTTTATTTTTTATTTTATTAATTTTTTTGTTAAGATTATTATTTACATTTTAAATAGTAGTATTTATATAGTTATTTATTTTATTATAATTATATTATAGCTCTGAAGAAGAATGCAGGGCAGACACAATGTAAGATTGTGTGTGCATACATACATTAAATTTTTTTTTGCTACTAAATGTTCAAAGTAAAGTGGATAAATTGCATTTATAAAATGTAATGTATTAATTATCTAACAATTCTTAAATTCAGTAAAACTTAAACTTGGTATTGTTGTATTCGTTGTGAGAAATAAACAGCGCGTTTATTAGAGACAATTTACTCCAGAAGTTTTCGATTTATTTTATTGAAAGTAAAAATAATTATAATGGAAAATAATTATAATTAAAAAACAAGTTGTGGAATTATTTTTATCAGAGATAAAAATAACTACTTAAAGTAAGAACAATAAAACGGATTTGGAAAACACGCGATTAAGTTTTCTGAATGTAGCAGATAAGACTTACCAAAAGAACTCAGAGGAATATATAAACTGCTAGAGGAAAACATCGCACACTTGTTATAGTCTTGTTAACAGAAGTGGATACGTAAAGCTATTAAGAGCTATTTGCGGTACAACGGTTTTAAGAGTTGTTCAGCCGAGTTTCAATCGGATTGTGATTTTCTACCCCTCTGTAAAAGCTTAGGGGCGAATACATTACAGGTATTAAGAACATTATTATTTTCCATAAGACAGCATGGACAATTAATATGTAATACAATAACAAATATCAAAAACTTCCTAAGCCTGATTTTTGATTTCAATCTCTTGTTTTGATAAGGATAGTCTGCATTAAAAGCCTATTTTATTCATTTTTAGAAGTTTCTTACAGTTGTATTTATTGTCTTTACACTTTAGTAGAGAATAAATTTTAAATTTTATAGAATTTTTATATATAATAATAAATAATATTTTAATATTGAATAAATAAAATATGTGAAATTTAAGAAATCTATTTTAAAATAAAAATTGAAATTTCCTCTAGTTGCCATGTTTAAAAACTTTCTAATTGTAAAATAGTTATTGAATGGGGCAAATAGAGGGCAGTGCAATTATTTAAAATAGTCTTGGCAAATTTCACATGACATTATATTTATTCAGTATATATTTATCATATTAAAGATTAAGACTCATGCCACTGTATAACAAATATTTTAAAAATTCTTTAACACAATATAAGACAATAAATAACAAGAAAAAAGCAGACTCCTCTATTAATAAAAGAGGTACATAAAAGGAGTCTTTCCTTCCTTGTCAATTATTGTCTTATTCTGGGTTACAGCGTTTTAAAGATATTTATTGTACAATAGCATGAGTCTTAATTTGAATATTATTTATAGTAAAAAACTAGAGATAATCTATTATATATATATATGTGTGTATCATAATAGATAACAAATTTACCTATTATATTTATTACACGAGTCATGTCTGAGTGAATAATACTTCGTCTTTTTTTAACGTTCCAGACAGGCTTAGAGTTTTTTTTCTTTAGATAAACTGCCCATATAAAACCTTGATAGTAATGTGATATTGAACTATAATTCTGATTTAGATATTATTGTCTTTAAAGTAGAAGTAAAGCTAGACACTGTAAAACTCTCACCACGGTGCAGTGGGATCTCCTGATGATTAATGGTTTATTTTAAAAATTACTTTTCTCTGTAAACATTTGGAAGTTCTTTTGATTTGCTATATGCTTATAATAAGCAGTTTTTACAAATATTTATTTAATAATTCGCTAATTTAAATTAATGGACAATATTAAAATTAATTGATTCATTACTCTTATAGTTATTATTAAAGGATCATTTTTATAATGCCAATAGTTTGTGAAATGGACATAATACGACATTGATAACTAAAATGGATTTATATTATATCATTTTGTATTTGCATTTCTTAATATAAGCCACGTATATTTATGAAAATATGTGTCTTTAATTATTTTAATAGTTAGATATATTGACTTTATGTTTTAAACAAACAAGACTGTTATCTACAGATCATCCATATATATTTAGGAAGTGATATTTCTCTCTCACGACAGTTAAAATTTACTATTTTTAAATTTATTGAATGTTTAATTAATTAAGATAATTATGTAACGTTTATTATTTATCATACAATCAGCTTTGTATTATGAGAAAAATACTATTTCGTTTCAAAAACACACCTGCTTTAGTTTGTTTTCAAAACATTTGGAATTAAGTAATGCTTGGTTACATTAATAAGCCATGATTTAAAACAAAATAAAAAATATAATTATATATAAGAAATATTTTTCTTAAGATAGATTATCATTAATCATATGCAACCAAAAATATTTATAATTATTTAAATTGAACTGCAGCCACTCTAATTTAGCCATAGGTATTGGAGTATCACTTAAATAAATTGGTTTAATATATATTCCTTCCCCAAATGGCTGTATTAGTTTTTTTAAGTTCTGCATGTTATAACCAAATAATGTATTTTTTATTACACTAGTGTAGCAGTTTTGTAAATTTTTTTCAACAACAACCATAGCATAATTTCTCAGCATTTTAACCTGGTTTTTAAACCTTTCTCTTTAATGCTCGTTGAAAACCTCGACCGCTAAATATCTTGAGTTAGGATGTTCCCCGATGGTCACTATTGTCTCAAAGTGAATTTTTTGTTATGCTCTTATACAACAACTTTCTCAGAAATCTGTATAAGGAGAGATTTCTATCCGTTACTTCCAGGACTAGAGATCGCATTGAAAATTTTTTTCTGAAAGTTGCAAATAACTTTTTTGTAATCATGCTATTGAATCCCATGTTTATATCTTGCAGTTCTTGTTGATTACATTTATCAATGGGGGTTCAAGGTTACTGTCTTATTGTAAATGTAGATTATTAATTTCATCCATGGTTACTTCTCTGAATCTATTATCTTGTCTGTAATTATTTTCTCTTCCACTCCTTGTGTTTTTAGAATTACTTTGGTAAGATTCACATACGTTTGCTTTTGTTTACTTGAGTTCGAATCCGTTTGATCAATTTTAGTGCTAAACACTCCTATGGTTTTTTTAGTGATGCAATTTTTTACTTTAAAGTGTTTGCTAATTTTTCAAATAATATCAGCAATATTTACCTTCTTGGCTTATTATAGGTTTATATTGCTTAAGTATGTAATCTTTTTTGTTAATCTTCAAAGTTATATTTTAAATGTTTTTCTGATCTTTTTCTAAAGTTTCCTAAGAGCCTGTGATAGTTTGCTCCTTTCGTGACACATCAGAACCACAGCTTTATTATTATTGTTGTTGTTGTTCTTGTTACCCCTCCTCCTCCTCCTCCTCCTACTACTACTACTACTACTACTATTATCATCATCATCATTATGGTTATTATTATTATTATGGTTATTATTACTTTCAAAAGGACTTTATTAACTGAAAGGTTACATTTGTTTACAGTTTTACATTAAGCATACATAGTTTCATATTTACATTATAAAAGATGTACAGTTTATGCAATTAACTGCCATGCATTACTAACATTTAGATTACAGATTTAGATATTAGAGTTTGTGATAACCATCTAGTTCAAAAACAATAGATCTTTATCAATGTTCTATGCTAACAATGTGAGAAACAGTGTTTAAATATTCCATTGAGATCTGATCACAGTCTGCATGCAATTCGTTGAAGATTTAATAGGTTCCATGTTGTATTATATATAGAGTCAGAGACAACTTTCTTGTCTCTTTCTTTAATGCTTTCAAGTTTATTCCATCTAGTACACCATAGAGCAAATAGGACAAATGTGCTGGCATGAATATTAGCATATATACCTTGTTTAAAACTTTGAAAAAGTGTGTTAATTTTAACTTTTGAAATTTTAAATAATAGAGGAATTGCTCTCCAAATATTATCAAAGCAGGTGCATTCAAAGAAGATGTGATTCTGGTTTTTAGTTGTCTTTGTGGCAAAGATCGCAGTATACATCCACACCTTTGCAATTTCTTTTCTATCTGTAGAAATGTAAAGTGGGTAATGCTTCAAGGTTAGTTTTAACAAGGAAATCAAAATATTTAGGTTCAAGGGACCAATGTGTAAATTTATTAATGAGTTGTTTGTTATTTAAGTCTAAAATTGGAGTTTAATGGAGTAATTATTATTAGTACTAGTAGTAGTATTTGGTATTTTAGTACTGAACAAAAAAACAAGGATAGTGGCAATTCATTTAGTTTTAGAGTATATAAAGTTGATAATACATAAAATATAATTATTTTTAATATAATCCCAGGATGGTATTTATTAAAATAAATGAAGACTAAATTTTACTTTGAACAGAAAGAACCATAAATTTCTCCATGATTATAAAGCCCCTCAAAATTAGAGGCTTTATCCATCTTAATTTTAATTCCCCAAGCTCTCACAAATTCGCAGGCCTAAATGCATTCTTATATAGAAATATGCAATTATGAAAGTTCGAATCAGACAGAAAAGATAACATCTATCTTTACATCAAGGATTTTCTACAGGCAGGCTTCAAACACAATACTATTATTAATAAAATTAAACAATTCTACAAGAAAATTTCACACAACAATAATGACCCCAACCTTCCATATATTACCCTTCCACACATCCCTAAAATTTCTAGTCAACTAATTAAAGCCTTATCTAACAAATTTAAAATCAGTTTTTGTACACCCCTGCACTAATTGCCTTATTAACAACTCTAAAGACAGAATTGATTCCACTCAAATTCTCCATGTTGTTTATAGCATCTCATGCCCTCAACTTAGATGCCAAGCCATTTACTATGGTGAGACCAAAGTCAGTATAATTACCAGAACTGGTCAACATAGATATACATACAATAGAGCAGGGATGTCCAACAAGTCAATCATGATCCACTGGCCAATCGCAAAGCCATTTTTGGTTGATCGAGAGCTATGAGTGAAACAAATTAAGTCAAGATTTTTTAAGTTTTTTTGTTATTTTTGTTTTTGTTCTAATTTTTTTTCAATTTTAGATAGGTGAAGTCCACTAAGCCATATCATTATTTAAAATAATATTTTTTATCTTGATTTAATGTAGCTAATTTCAATTAATAAATATTGTCAATAATTACTCATGTTGCTTTAATTCCCCCGAACATAAGTTTTTTGGCCCATTAAATAATTATTTTTTCTAAGTAGATATATAAAAATAGTATGTATTTCACATCTCCCTCCACTTTATGCCAATGAGTCGATCGCTTATGACAGCGGTACCCAACCTTTTTGCACTTAAGAGCACATTCTATAATACCAGCCAGGTGGCAGGCACCATTTATTTTTTCAATGTAAATTTATAGTTGGATATTGCTAATAATACGCATAATGTACAAAAAAATATTTATTTCAAAAATAAAATTTTAACATTTGATTACAATATAATACAATAATTTATAAGAAATTTTAAAAATTAAATTTATTTGTAGCAGATAAATAATTTTTTATTGTTTCCAGATAGCAGCGGGCACACATAAAATGCTCTTCAGGTGCCATGGTGCCCATGGGCATAGGGTTGGGGACCCATGGCTTATGACAACAAATTGATTGCAATCCATTTTTAAAATAAAAAGTAGATCTTATGAACACAAAAGTTGGCCACCCCTGCAATGGGGCACAGAAAAATAATGACAATTCATCAATATTTTTAGAACATTCAAAAAAAGACTGGTCATACATTTGAACTATCTAACCCAAAAATAGTGTGCATAGAGAAAAACAATAGCATGTGGAAAATTAAAAAGCATATTTTATTACTGATAATAAAAAACTCCATCAACAGATGTGACACCTGCTTTGATATCTCCAAATGCTGGGCTATATAAAGAATGTGCATGTATTTTGCATATTGTCATTAACACTCTTTTCTGCACTATTTATTATTATTGTCATGGATATGAGGTAACTTGCCTTGAAAGTGTTAAGCTGCTGTTTATTTTACAGTTTTATAATTTGTACTCATTATAGATTCTCTCTCCAGTGCTTCACACACTCCTAATTTTATTTTACTATATGACATTGTAAGAGAATAGCCTTTTCATAAAATTGTATGATTATTTCAGAATTTAATGTAAACCATGAAATAATTTTACCATGTGATATATACAGATCAGTTTATTCACATAAGAAATTTTATAGCTGTTTAATGCATATATTTCACAATGTGGTATAATTAAAATATGACAATTATCTATAATAATTGTGAACATTCATTTAGTTGCCTAAATCTGCAGTTATTAAAAGTAAAAGTTGTTCATAGTTTATTTAAATTACTTACACCTCATTTTATTTATGTTCAAAAAGTACAGAATTATAGAAGCATATTTTTTTATGGCTTCAATCTTTTTGTTTTGCATATTCTACCTTTTATTAATAGACCACTATTACATGTATGTGTCAGAATTAAATTGAGCAAAACCATCATTCAATTACAAGCATGGCCACAATTTTTCCAGTCATGCTTCGAACATAAAATCTCTCTGAGCTTCTGTGACATTACAATAACCATTCTATCAATTTTAACTCCACCCTAGACTCTCTTCACATTCAAGTTCTCAAGTGTATAGTTAGAGACATTAACGCTCAACTTTAATGTTTTTTTGCACAATTGTAGTTCTTCAAATTCTCAATTTCCAACTCCTTGCAAAATCTGCCACAAATGCGATATTTTATATGGGAAGTTAACCAAAAAGTATTTGAAAAAACTTTTTTTCTTGGCATAAAACGAGGGTGTATGGCTCCCCAAGTTAATCCATTCTTCCAATGTGGTCAATCTCTTCAGAATAACTTTCATTCATTCACAGCTTCTTTGTTCAACTCAGGCCATGATCCACAGAGGTGAGTGGCCAGCCTCTAAATAGATTTGTCACTGACATTAAGTGCATACTAGATAAAATTCCAAACAAAGACTAGTTGATGAAAAATGCCAACCTCATGCTCAGTCATTGTCCCTCCTTCATCTAGATAATAGAATAAACAAGTCAATAATTTTAACACATTTCTTACACACAATAACATCATTAGCCTCAAAGAAACAAAGACAACCACTTTATGCAAATACAAAAACCCACCTATCTTGAGAAAATTCAGCATCAAGTTTACTCCTTAAAATATAACTGCATAGCAGACTATAACATCAAGTGTTTAAAAGACAAATTTATGTCTAGGCATTTTAAGGAAGCATAATAACAAAGCATTTACAAACTTTGACTACGTGCATATTTATCCCTCTACTGCCATAACATTTTAAATATTCTCCAATAGAAACTCCATGAGTAGGAGACCCATTAAGGCTTATGATCAACTTGGGTAGCACATATTACAGCACTACCACAAAGCTAATCACAGACTGAATTCAATCTGAATTCAGTTTCAAACCCATAACAAATCATTATTTGACTTTGTAAACATTATTAAATATGCTAATGTTCACAATGATTATCGAATGACTTTATTTGACATCACCAAGCTTTATGGATCAGTCAACAGACTGATACATTAACATTATCCAAGAAATGCTAAAGCTGAGCACAATTAGTGACAAAAGATATCATCAGAGACATATTGTGCTGAATTAATGATGACCTACATTCTACATTTAGAGATAAAATACTCTTCAAGACTACAAACTGGATTATGGGGATAGTCTGTCTGGGGAATCATGTGTAGTTTGGCCATGGCCTTTTGCAAAAAAACCTGCCATTTAACTTAGATTGGCTTATCATTGGGATCATCATTTATATCAAAGACATTGACAATGTTTTTATCTGTGCTCCCTCCACTTGATCCTCAAAATGTTTGAATACTTCAAATGGTTACTCTGAAATCAAATGGACACTAAAGGCGAAGATCACCATTAGTGTATTAAATATCTTAACTTAAAATTAACTAGATAGACTCATGGCATTGTTTATTCAATGACAGTAAAGCATGTAAGCATTAGAGGCTATTTACACACAATCGAGAATTACATTCTGATACAAAGTAACCAGCTTTAAAATTTTTTTGTTTAGAAACTTTAAAGTATCTAAATTTGTAGTAGATGCCAATCTTATAAGTGTGACCTAATTCATGCAGGCTATTCTGCTCCCATGATTAACAACCAAATTAGGGCATTCTTTAATAGTCAGATTTGTCAGTTATGTTTAATTGATTCCAATGAATAAATAATTAGTAAAAGTTTGATTACAGTTTTATTGATCACTAATTAATTAAGATTATGTAATATTCAAATTTATTTATATATTAAACATAGCAATATTCATTATAAATTTATTTTATTAGAAGTACTTTTAGCTATATTCCTTGTAGTCTTTGTCAACTATACAGCATTGAATATTTAAAACGAGACATCTTTTGATAACTCCCATAATTCAATTCAGTTCCCCCACAATTCTGTTATTTTAATGTTTGTTGATTGACGATTCATTAATATTTGACGATTTCTTAAATTTAATATAAGGCTCTTTTATTTTACGTTTATTGTGGCAATATATATATATTAGTTTAAACTGTTATATAAATTTGCACTCCATGTTATTTAAACTTTTACGACATATATTTATTTAATCATTAGTTTATAAATATTTTATATTAATATAATTTCATATTTTTTTCTGGTCTTAAGAAAGTTATCTCTTTAATTTTGTAGATCTTTATACCATTATAAAATCTGGTATCTAAAAGTGATAATACATTTATTCTTTAATAAAAAAAATCATTTTAATAACTTTATACTGTTATATAAATCGGCATCTTAATAGTGGTTTGAATTAAATCAGTTACCTGAGAAAATAATAGTTTATTGGTTAAGTTACAAAATTCGCATTCAAATATAATATGTTATTATTTACCTAACAATAGTTGGTTATATTCTAATTAATACCATTACAAATTGACTTTCCCAATTCATAGAACATAATAGCCCCCCAAAAATAATTATACCATTACAGAAATTGGTGTCCAATATTATGAATCAGTTGATCAGTTACTCATTCATTTATTCACATAATAAACTTTATATCATTACTATATATATATATAAAAATGATTTGAACTTAGACTTTCAAGATCCCTTCAGCTATTTGTTCTAATTCATCCAACAGACACACATGACCACACATGTGAAAAAGAAATGATCACCAATATATCTCTTTTGTGCTGAACCAACACTCATTAAATGGTCCAGATCATAATGTCTCACACATATATATATATAATCAGTGCTCTGTTTATATTAAGATAGCAAATCTTCAAACATTAATGGGAAGATTTCAATATACTCCACTCTCCAAATCTTTAGCTATCCATATCATTGAAAATCTGATAATATAATGTAACACAAATCCCAAATTGTAATTGTGATAATATATTTTATAAATATATATAATAAACTGCACACACACTTTTAGTTAATTTCTTATTTTTTTTTCCAACTGAAAATCATTTAAATTCAAATAAAGCAGAAATAAAATGAATATCTTTTCCATATGTTTCAAATGCTCAAGCTAATTTTTAAAAAATATATATATAGAGAGAGAGAAGTGTATATAGAGAGAGAGAGAGAGAGAAGTGTATATAAATAGTCAAAATAAGAGTCATAGATCACATGACCCTATTCTCTTAAGCTTGTAAGTTATAATGAGGATTGCCAATACCTCAACAAGCTTTGTGATAAATGCTTAGCTAAAGAAAGCATTTAAAATATCTCTGTCAGGAACCCCTCCAAACCCCTGACCATGGTTCCGTGCTTTGACAAGTGTTGGTGGCCTAGTGGTTAGCATAGCTGCCTTCCAAGTAGCTGGCCTGGGTTTGCTTGCCGGTCAATGCATTTGACACATGAAAAAAAAAACAAGATCTAGTGTCTGAACCTAACCTGGCACCTCTCTGAGGAGTGCCAAAGCACAAAAACATGATCAGGGGTTCCTGACAGAGATATTTTAAATGCTTTCTCTAGCTAAGCATTTATCACAAAGTTTGTTGAAGAATTGGCAATCCTCATTGTTTAGAAGTGTATATATTTTTTCATTTGGTGTCCCATCTAATGTTAATTTAAGTAAATAATTAAAAATGTTATATATTTTAAATAAAGAAATATTGTATGTCCAACTTTATGTAACTGCAAAGCTTTATCCGTGTGTGAATCAAAGTACAATCTTGAGACAATGTTAAAGGAGCATCAATTGTTACATAAATACACTGTATACAAAAATGAGTAATAATGATTTAATAATGACATCTGTTTTCTATGATCATGAAAAAATATATGACTTTTTTTTTCATATGTCATAGCATCGGCCAGGAGACGAAACTGCAACAACCGCCTGCAACCAACTGGAAAATACTAAAATTCTTCATGAAGAAAAATAAAAAACATTAAAAAAAATTAAGAAGCAATTTTGATAAATAGAAATAGATTATCTTTAATTACCAATGTGCTAATTAATGTTCAAATTTATAAATATTGGGATATGGCATGGTGATGTTTATTTCTTTTTTTAGTTGAAGAAGATTAAAAAATTAATTGACAGTACTTTTGTGGTTTATCATAGATATCTACAAAATATATATTATGCCCTTTATATTTTATTATAGTAATTAATATATAATGGGAATTTTATTATATATATATATAATGTTTTCAGATTTTATAATCAAATGATTGCAAAAATCAATAAATAAATGTTGCAGATAGTCAAAATATAATGGATTTAAGCCGAGTCATTAAAATTCCGCTTTATGCCTTACAATAATATATATATATATATATCGAATTAAAAACTATTTATTGAGAAGATAATGTTTAAAAATATAAAAGTATTTTTAATTATTTGTCAAAATTTAACACTATATATATAGAATCGAATGCTAAAGCTTTCAAGATCGAAAATCAATAGATCATATTAAGAAAAAAATAAATGAATAGAAAGCTGGACTAATATTTCTATGTGACTGTTTAAGTGTTTCAAATTTTTATACAACTGTTAAACAATGATTGGTTATGAAGTTTATGCATAATAAGAGAAATTAGTCCGAAACATTTATACTGGATGATAATTACTGTTTAATTGTTAAAATTTTGAAGAAATGAGCTAAAATTTTAAAATATCCAATAATTTGCTAAATTTTTATGTCTTTAATTCCTCATTGACATGGTGGTCTTGGGATGATTATTATTATAATTGTATTGGCATTTAAAGATCTTTAATTTATGGAAATATAAAAATTTCCAATTAGTGGAATATAGAGTTAAATTTGATAATCTATTGACTATTGTTATTATACAAAAACTATTTTGGCTAACAAATCATGCAAATATATATATCCTATTTTCTGCAATGGTTTGATTATTGAAAAGGAACAGGAAAAAAGTATTAAGTATTTGGATTTAATTATTACAAGAGATAATAGTGTGTTAATATATATATATATATATATAGAGCAAATATTTTTAAACAAACTTGTTTTATTATTGTTATTTTTTATGATAAATGCTATAAGAGAAAGCATTCAAATCTTTAACTATGATTGTCCCCATACCCAGACTGTTTTTGAGCTATGGCTCTCTTCATTGAGGAGTTAAGACATCAGATTAAAAAATATCAACTCTAACCAAGCATTTATCTAATACTTAACTATTAAGATCTGAAACTTTCAGACTTGGTTATATGTGTGTGTGCGCGCGCGCGCGCGCGCGTGTGTGTGTGTTACTAATACAAATTATTCATAAATGTAAATAAAAGTAATGTTATACTTAGTGACTAATTTTTAGTGTAAATAAATTGCATATATTCTAAAGAATTATAAGCAACTATAATATTTTTTTATTAGATATAAATTTTTATTTCTTACTAACATTGAACTGGAGATCAGAAAAAATATTTTACTGGAAACAATTTGTCTCTAATTATGATTACACAATTTTCATAAATGTAATGTAAAATAAGTAATTTGAAATATTAAAAAAATTGTATGAAGTAAATATTCTATAGTTACTCTGTTATATGCTAATATAACTTTCAATGATGATATAAAAATGAGTGTATCAGATTAGTATTTTTACACCTTTTTTTATCAATTATTTTTTATAGATATTGCTTTTTATAAAATATAATGTATTCCAAATTTAATGAGATTTATTGAAGCAATTATAAATAATTTTAAGATGACCACACTTTGCTTTTATAAAATATTCATGTATTTATTTTCAATTTTTTTTTAAAAAAATGTTGTGATTTTTATTATTATCTCTAATTCTATTTAATATATTATACTCCAGACATTAATAAACTTATAAAAGTGTAAATTTTTATAATTACATGAAAATAATTTTAACATTGCTTCAATGTTAATATCATAAAAATATTTTAGTTTCTAATTAAATATTAAAAGCTCATTTTTTAGCAATTTTAGAATTTGTTTTTAAGTAGACAAAATGTTTAATATGTGAATCTAAATAAACCAAAGTATTAATTGTGGATAGTTTTCTATATGTATTATAAATCAATATTTTTAGCAGAACATTTCAACCAATTATTTATTGATTTAGTGTATAAAAAAGTATTTTTTCCAATTGCTGAAAATTGATTTTTTTGATTTTGTATTTTTATTTAATTGTTAAAGATAAACTAGACTTTATCTTAATTTCATTAAAACAATCAATTATACTTTTCAGTTTATTTATTTTTTCAATCATTAAATTATGAATAGAGATGTCATGGCAATAGAAAATATAATTTTAAGATCAGATTTGAAAAGATCATGTGACTCTTTTGCTTAAGAAATAGATTAAGCATATTATTTTTATTTATTTAACTGGATGACATTTTTTACTTCTTTGATGGCTGATAATTGATGTAGAAGGTGATAACTTTGGAATTTACAGCCTTTATTTATATGTTAACTGCTCATGGTTATCAATAATGCAAACTTAACTTATTTATTACCTATCATTTTTAATGCAGATTCTTAATAACATGAAAAATATCTTGACAATGTTTATAAAATAAAGTAAAAACATATTTTTTTCAAAAATAAAAATGACATAATAGATAATGTACAAAATAAATGATCTTTAGAATTGAACTAACAAATAAAATGAGATGTAATAGTTCTAATAATATTTAACAGTGTGCATTTATTTTTATTTTCAGTCTCTGAATATCAATTTCATTAAAATATTTTAAGTATAAAATTTTCTTTATGTTAATATTGGACTATGAATCCCTACATTATGTTACCTCCATTTTATAATAAACTAGTTTTCTGATGACCAAAGTATAAATGTATCATAAAGTACTTTCTTACATTTGACACAGGTTGCCATAAAGTTATATTTAACACTCTCAAAAGGCGGTGCTCAATTAGCTTGAAAGGCTGATATTTGAATGTAATAACTTGAATTTTGAAAAATAATAAAAAATAATTTATCAATCCAGCTCATTTATAAAAGAATGTGAGTCAGCAAGTATTAATGATATTTGTGTTAGAATATTTAATCGAAATTAATTTTTGTGACTAAAAATTGGCTATTAAGCTATTCAATTTAATTTCCAAATAATCATATTTTACTACTATTAAAAAATAAGTGTCTTTCTCTCTGTTTTGCCCAATATTGCTGAGAGTAAAAACAATATTGATATTAATTTATTGACTTACAATAAATATAAACTAAAGGATATATTTTTGTAACTAAAACTAAAACAGTGTCAGAAACGTTTGTAATTTTTGTAAAAAATCATTTTAAATAATAATGTTTCCTCGGGATATGAAAATGAGATTTGTAATTACTGTCACTAACTTAGATGAAAAGATTGATCAACTTGCTAATGAAAATGCATTATTTTAAAAAATAACAGTTATTTTTAAACAAAGTATAACATTAATATAATAGTTCCCACAACACATATTCGAAGTCATAAATAACTAAAGAATTTAAACACTATAATGAAAGAAAAAGCTGGAAAGATTCATTTTCTATTGGTCACAGTTTCTTCTCTTAATAAAAACAAACAAATAAGAAGGGGGGGGGGTAATTCTATTGTAAATGATAATAAAAAAGAAAAAGACGAAAACGATTTATTTACTATTTTTATACCTAATGTGGACATTGATAATTAAAACGAGAATGAAAATATTAAAATAATAATAAAAAAGACTAGATTAGAAACTTAAAAAATGAAGTCGTTTGATATACAATTTCCTAACGTTTGTTGCTTAACCGATAAGCTTAAGTGTAAACTATTTCTATAAATGAAATTTTTAATAACTGTAATATAAAGTGAAAAAAAGTTTTATGTTAAGATTTCATTATTAAAGATTAAAAAAAAACTTAAAATTTCTAATGAAAATATTATACATAATTCTGCATATTCAAATCATAATAATGTTAATAAAGACAAAACTGAATGATCAGAATATATATATATGAAGAAAACAATATAATCACCTATATAATTTTTATCGTAGAAAAATATAATCACCTATAATTAGTTTTCATTTTATTATAATAATCGTATATCTTTTTAATATATATATATTTCAATTTTTTTTAAAAAAATTCCTTATAATGAAAGTAGGTTGAAGTAAAGAAGAGGGTTCCCCTCTTTTCTTCCAAAGTGTAAGCTTGAGGTTAAGACCTGTAGAAGTCCCTACCTTCGCATTTTCAAGCGCACATTGCTTGAGGTTTATTGCCTTAGTAAATATTACTTATAATGAAATTATAACTAATTGTCATTTGTTTTATAATTTAATTTTGCCTTAAAATAAACAGACAGAAGAACAGTTTATGCTACATGTTATAATACAATATTACTATATCAACCATGTATGTTTGGTTTTTTCAAATCAGTAAGTTTTTTTTTATAATAATACTACATGTCTAGAATTTATTTTCAAAAGTATTTTTCACTCTATTTTATTGCAATAAATATTGTTTTACTATAATATTTATACTTCAATCAATAAACTTACTAGTCTGCATAAAAAATTACATAATTAATTTTTTTCAGAGCTACTACAAAATGAATTAGTTATATAAGTTAAATACATCAACATCTTAAGCACTTTTTATCTATATATTATTATAGCAGCCATTATGATTAGAGACTACCTACCTTTAAAGTAGTGATAGTTTTATTTTTATGTTAATTACATATTTTAGAAAATTAATTATTATTAATTTACGTGACTCATTTATTGAATATACAGTGTATTTATTTAATATTATATAAAAAAATTTAATAAAATCAACACATAAAATTTCATTCAACATACAAGATTTTATATTATATAATTTACTAAGGCAATAAACCTTTAAGCATGTGCACTTGAAATACAAAGGTAGGGACATCTACAGGTCTTAACCACAAACTGCATGTAAGAAAATTTTTATATAATAAATATAATATTTTACAAAATAAAACCTTACCTTCAAATAAAAAATAGATGCCTTTGAATTACTATTTGATATTCATTAATCTGGATTAGCTACTTCATGGATTCGACTATTTAAATATTTACAAGCTAACATTCATATAAATAATATTCTATAGTTTCTGTATTTAATAATATTACAAATCAATGTAGGTATGTTTGCATTTAATAATTCTCTATATTTATATAAGTGTACAATAAATAATTTGACTATACATCTGCCTGCAATCGATATAGAGAGAAACACAGCACATCAAAATCAGTCACTTCATATTATTTTTTAAAAATCCATGCCATTATTAATTTATACAAAATTTATAAACTTATAATCATATTGTTATTCAAATAAATATATTACTAAGTATATAATTCTATAAATATAAATAAATTATATTAAATAAGTTTTAAAGATTTAAATAACTTCTTAGTTCTTATTTCAGACTTTAAAAATCAATATATATATATATAAAATAAAACTTATGATGTGAAAATTAAATATCATAAAAGAATAACTTATCTAAAAATTTTAATTTGTAAATATGAAAATTAATTAATTGCAATTAGAAGAATGATACATTGCTAAAAGTATTTTTGTCTATAAACAGTACCCTTAAATCTTTTCCTGAAGGTTTGGATGATGATATTTCAGTTGTATTTGTGTATTGGACTATTTCAATCAACTAATATAAGTATTGAATGTCTTTAGAAAAATTTAACTTTATTTAAATATTCCAAATACATTCAATTGCTAGTAATGGCATACAGATTAATATATGCACAATGTTTTCAGAGAAATAATTCTTGACTCCAGATGTTTCTGGCATGACCAGTAACAATGCTAGAAAAGGAATTGAATCTGGATCCTTAGATTCCTGAACATTAAATTTTAAGGTAATACTCTAATCAGCTGAGCCATCATGCCAAAGAAAACAGTCAGTAGAAATTTCATATATTTATCTATGAGATTCCTCATCATTTCTCCACTTTTTATCCACCTTTTTATGATAGCAAAGTTGATTAATGTTTTTCATTAAGATCTATTGTAAGTTCTAGAAATTCACCTTGCCTTAACAAGATTTCTTCTCAAAATTCTTAGTCCTTTCGTATACAAGAACCAGATCCTTTGTCAGGGATTCTAAACAATTTATAGAATTAATCAAGAATATGACAAGAAAAAAGAACTGTCATACTGTTAAGTTTTGATATGAAAAGTTTATTAACTAATGTACCATGTAAGATAAATATTAAATCATGATAATTGCTTACAAAGCAGAACAACTCTTCCTATTGATAGTATAGTGGAACTATTAACATTCTGCATTTTAAAAGCCTACTTTCAATACAACATAGAATTCTTCCAACAAAATCAAGGAATGCCTAAGGGAGCAGCTGGATTTGAACTGTTTTGCCTTCAGTTTTATCTTCATAGTAACTCCTTATGACTCTAAAACTTTGAAATCTCTCCAAAACTCCTCCTAGTCTTTTTTCCAATCTTTTTATAGTCAGGATGGAATTAAAAAACAGTAATTAAAAACACATTTACTTTATCATGATTGAAAAAAGTTAATAACTCTTTTCAATTTGTCTTAATACTTTCCACCTTAATACTTTCAAAAACAACAGTAGGATTTTTATCAAAATATGTTATACAAGCTTTAATAAAAAAATAATCTGATTAAAATAGATGGTAGAATTTTATAATTACCAGTATATCTATTGTAACATAAAAACATGCTTGTTTTAATTTCAAAATCAGAATTAATAAAATATTAATTCGACATTTTAAATGCTTAATTTATATTATTTTTTAAAAATGCAAATTATTTAAACCTTAATTGTTATTCCAATGTAATATAAAAAATATCTACAAAAAATTGTGTTTATTTTTAATTTCCTTTCAACTTTATGCCATGAAACATATAATTGCCTCATATTCCTCCTTCATGGAGAAAGGAAAAGAGAAATGAAATACCAACCTAACAATATTTTACATATTCATACATTGAACTATGTACTCATGAATTTTTTTAGAGAGTTAACAGGCACCTGATAGCTAACATAATGAATAGTAACCTGCAATTCTGAGATAGATAAAGAATTCAGCCACTGGAGTATAAATACACAATGCATCATGAACACCAAGAGGGCTAACTCAATTTAGACACTATAAGCTATCATGACTTAAAAGAAAAATAATGCAAAATTTTTGCAAAGCTTTGATGTTTTAAGTTTTAGGGGCTGGAAAACATAAAACTAAGTCATGCTCCTTTTTTTGGAAACTTAGAAGCTGGCATCATGCCAGGACAATGTTGATTGCACCATGATTAACAACAGAAATCAGAAAGTAGATTGGAGCAATGTCTAAGATACAATAATTTTTGGAGTTGCTTGAAAACATTGTATCCTTAAGCCAATGACAAAACCCTCCATCATCAAAACTGAAAGTACAACTAAACAAACTCCAACAATCAAAAACCAGTGTAATCTCTAAAATGATAGATTTTCTATTCAATCTAAATATGAACTCCTTAAATATACATTAAAACTACTATTTTATAATTTATAATCATCAATACTCTTGTCACCATAATACTTTAAAATAATTCTGCACAAAATGCATCATTTTTTCTTTCTCAGATGTAGTTATATTTATGATTAAGTTGATTGAAGATTTTGTTGTAATAGCATCAGCTCCACAATTGGGTAACCATTTCTAACAGTATAAAAAATCAGTGGAGTGAACCTGGGGTGATGGAAAACAATCATCAATACCAGTTACTAAAAAACTGAAAATTGCAAATAATATGAATAATATGAATATGAGGAATGAGACTGATGCATTACCATAAGAGATCAACAAGAGACCTGTACTATAAGTATACATTTACACAGCATTACAAACAAGAAATAATCATTTTAATGATCACCAATAAAAATAAATCAAAGTCAGTCTTGTGACTGAATTTACAATGGGTGTACTATATACCAGGTTAATTATTTGGCCCTTACCAACTTGGGGCAGATTATTTAAACAATAATTTGGCTGCTCAAACTTAAGGGATAGTCCAAGAGAATATAACAATTAAATACAATAATGCTTGAATATTAGAACATGCTGATCAGTATCAATGTTCTGACCCTAGTACCATTCATATACTGGCCAACCATAAACTTAAATTTTTAAACAAATAATTAAAATGAAATGTAGTGCATGAACTTTAAAGGATATTCTCTTTGTACCAACCATGCACAAATCCAATAACTCATCCAGCAAAAGCTCTATAACTATTACTGTGAACAAGAGATATAATACAACATATAATAATTTATCATATTTTAGGATTAAAAAAATTGACTGAAATAACTTTAACATTGAAATATTAATTTACTAGCTGAATATACCATGAACATAAATTTGGCATTCTGATTTTATTTAATACAAGAAAGAAATTCACTATTTAATTGTAATTTACATATATCTTATAATACATTTATACAAGGCACATATATGTAAACACATCGATATGCCTGTATAAAAATACTTTTATAATATATAATGAATGACTTATTTCCCATATATGTGTGTACATGGGAATGTATGCAGACACTGACATTGATATAAAAATAAACCTAATCAACCATATAATATTTTCTCGATACACAATTAAATGTCCAAAAATATATAATGCACTTTATATAAAAAAAAAAAAAAATATATATATATATATATATATATATATATATATATATATATAAAAAAAAAAAAAATATAAGCACTGAGATGTGCTGAATAATAATTTAAAAATTAATATGTTCAAATTGTCATAGATTTATAAAAAATCAATTCATTTTTAATAATAAATAAATGCACATGCATGTATAGATAGATAGATAGATAGATAGATAGATAGATAGATAGATAGATAGATAGATAGATAGATAGATAGATAGATAGATAGATAGATAGATAGATAGATAGATAGATAGATAGATAGATAGATAGAATTAAATCTATTAATTGGTCTCTTTTTTATGGTAAGTAAAAGTTTTTTTTAAAAAATATTTAATCTTTTGACAGTCCTTCATCAAGATTTTTTCAGGTTACTCCTAATTAATTGCAAATGCCTTTAAAAAATTTAAAATGTTTTTAAAATTGTTCTCTAGTCTAGAAAGATTTTTGAAATTTAATTTTTTTTTGAAAAGTAAAATCATCAATGAATCAATCCTTTTTTATACTTTTAATTCAAGCAAAAATATTTACTTGTACTTTTAAACTAGAGATTTTAACTATCATTTTTAATAAATTCTTTAAAATACATATCATCCTCAATATATATATATATATATATATATATATATATATATATATATATATATATATATATATATATATATATATATATATATATATATTATAACACTACTCACCAGATGTACTATATGAGACAATACCTTTTTTGTGCCTCTCCACATATAGATAAAACACTATGTATATAAACTACTTCAGAAACCTGATCGACTCTGGTTAAGTAGGTCTTTTCTAAACAGTAAACTGGCTTATTGTCATCTTCAGAAAAGGTATAATCTAGTAACTGTTGGTCTGCAGTGATCTTCTTTCAGTCTCTATGTTGTCTAATATATACATATATGGACTATGAACCACATAAAATCTGGACCTTGCATCTCTGTGAATCCAAAATCTACCATAGTGAACTAGTAGCAACAGCTGAACTTGTACTATCTTGCCTTCAGTTATATCTTCATGGACATTTTTTTTTGTCTCACAGTCAACATAAAATATATGATTAAACCATTATTACTTATCAGAAAATAATAAATTTGACTTCATTTGGTAGATATTTTTGTTTACTACTGAAATAAATTTTAAATGTTCACATTTTGTTTTCATAAATATTAAAAAATGTGATTGTAATCAAAATAAAAAGATTACATATCATTTCTAGAAAGATTATTTTCATTTTACAAAATCAACAAAATATTAATTATTTCTGATTTTTTTAAAAAAAATCTGAATAAATATTTGCTTATTTTTTGTTATATCTAACAAAATGTGCTTTAAAAAAATTTCAATATTTATTGCAAAATTACCATATTTCCATACTCATAATTTTAATTAGATTGCTAACATAGAACTAGCTAAGCTTCTAAATAGCTTCAGGCCATATTTATGTTACTGCTAATATAATATTTTACTTTTGATAATTAAGTATTTCCATTCAAAATATGTTATTAATACTTTATATTTTTTGATATTTAATACATATTGTGTAAATTATTGTAAAAAATATCTAAAATCATAATAAATTCACATACATGTTTTGGTCATTCAAACCATTTTTTTAAACAATGTCATAAAAGTGATGTTTTACAGCCTGAGCAGGGATTAATTCTTTTGTTTAGAGGTTTTTTTAATATCTTGCCATTTATTGAGTTTTTAAAACTAAAATTTTATATTATAATGTATATAGAAAAATACACATTTTGCAATATAATGCTTGCAGAAATTCTCACTAGGGGAGAATTAGTGAAAGCACAAATATACTCACATGAAAATGTGTGGTTAAATTTTAAAAGCTCTCTAAAACTCCTCTAATCCTTTTTACAATCGTTTTATAATCAGGATGGATTAAAAGAATAAAGTAATTAAAAGCAATTTTTTTTATCTTGATTGAAAAACACATAATTTCTCTCAACCCATGTTAATCCTTTCAAAACTAAGTCTATAGGATTTTTATCAAAATATATTATACAAGCTTTAATTAAAAAAAAATCTGTTCAAAAGAGATAGTGGAATTTTATAATTACAAGTATATCTATTATAACATATAAACATTCTTGTTCTAATTTCAAAATCAGAACTAATAAAATATTAATTAGACCTTTTTAAATGTTTAATTTAAAATAATTTTCTTTAATTCAACATTATTTAATCCTTATCTTTTATTCTGGTATATTATAGAAAATATCTACAAAAATTTTTTGTTTGTGTTTATTTCTACTTTTCCTTCCATCGCCATTCATATATGTACACACGGTACTGTGTTGTTATATGCCATGAAATGCATAATCATCTCATACAGATATACTGAAACCAATAATGGTGAGATGCAGATCTTTTTAGTTGAGTCATTTCAAAATTTGAAACCAATGAAGATGATGGTTGAGAAAATGTAGAAAATGCAATTGAGATTTTGGTTGAGGTGGAAAAGTAGTGCGTCTACTGCATTTCATTTGACCTGTAATTATTGTACATATGAGTTTTATCTATTTTCTCATTAAATAAACTATTATATACTTTAATAATCATTCATATTTAATAAATAATAAATAATTTTTCTCAAGATCTTATAATAATAATACCTATACTCTTAATCTTATTCTATTTTAACAATAAAATCTTTATAAATATATTATTTGTAAGTACACTCTAATTAATAGTAACTGAATGTATTCTTTTAAAATAAACCTAGCAAATTTAAATCCAAAGTTGACTAATAATGCATTTCAGAGTTATATAAAATAAAAAAATAACTGCATGAATATCAAATGTTTCTATTCATTCTAGGATATTATAATGCAATAGGGATTTTATGTAAACTATCTTACAAAATATTTTATGTTTTAGATAGCATTAATACAATAATGATATGTTCAATTGAGATAAGTTTTATGTATAAGTTTATATCTGAAATATGACTTTTAATATCATCAATATACAGTGATGATTTGTCTTTAATTAATGACAAAAGAGAAATCATAAAAATATTAACAATTACTTTATTGCATAACAAGTCATTAACACAAATAAGTAATAATAAAAAAATATATAACATATGTAATAAATATTACTGTTTAATTCCTAAATCTAATTTGAACAGTGTTGTGAGGTAGGTTGTTTACCTATTTTAAAATAATTGTCAATTTAAATAGATAAATATCTTATTGATATTGTTAATTAGTTTGTTTTACTAACCAATCAATTAGTTACCAACCTCATTTATGAACAGTGGAGACTTTTTTACTCTTTTGAAGGTAAACAAGTACAAATGATTTCTTAGCATGCTTAGATGATATTTTACCACATTGGGCCTATATATTTTGCCTCAAGTTCTTTTATTGGATTCAATTTCAGGTTTGAACATCAGGAGTGCTACTTTGCTAACACAAATATAACTATATCATTATGCTGCTTTGTTATACTCAGGATAACAATGAAAAATTAATATTAACAAGTATGACTGACATGTATAAAATATTTCTTACAGATTTATTCATTTACATAAGGATGATTAACTCAAGTTATCTTTGAGGTTAAAATTTTAAGAACTTATAAAACATTATTAGTATTGGCAATATATCCATTTAATATAAATGTGATAAATACCTACATTTGTGCAACCCAATCCTAAGATAAATTACATTTTATCTATTTTAATCTCAACAATAATAATAATGTTAAATAAAAAATATTATCTGTACCTAAACATAATAATGCCAAGAAAAATTATTAACAAACAAGTTTAATATTAATTAGTTAAGAAAGTAGAAAGTATATTAAATAATCCATCCTGCATATTGCACAATTCATTTCACTTTTGCAATATCACTCTTTCTAAAAATAGCATAGAGTATTAAATTCCTTTGGCATGTCTATTAATTCAAGATAAGCCATAATTAACACTTTAATCCATTCTTCAGATTTTTTGTAATATGGTATTTATTATATTTAATATTTGTTAGGAGAATCAACAATTCCGTAGTAGCATTTAAATAATTCTTCATAATCCATTATCCTTTACACATGATTCACATATTTAGTATGGATAATCTTTAATGCAATTTCTGAAACATTGAATACACATTCTGTAGTTTGTTATAAGTAGAAATTTATTTTTTTAAAAACAGATTTAATCATGTTATCAAAAACTTTAGCATTCAGAATTTCATTAATTTGAGATGTAAAATTAATCCATTCATTTTATGATCTTTAATTTGTGAAGTTAATAATCCTGATCATATTGCTGATAAGGTAGAATTTATAATCTATAATAAATAGATCTTCATCACTTTTAAATCAAAATTTGTTTCTTTAGCAACAAAATTTTAAGAAACATATTTGACTTAAAACATATTACTATTTTAAAATGTTTTTTTTTTTTTTTTTATAATTGAAAATGAGATAAAATCTATATCATTGAGATATAGTCATCCTTTCTTGTAGTGAAGAATAATAATTAGTTTTATAATATTTTCTGAAAAATATATCGGGAACTTGTTGTAAATTAAGAAATACAATTTTTTTCAAAATATACTAGCTATTTATCATTGTTTTTCAAATGAAAAAAATTATGATTTGTTAAAAAATGAGACAGCAATTCTACATGTCAATTTGTCTACTTTCTACTTAGAGATGACTATAATAAATAAGATTTCTTGAAATAAAAACAATTAATTAATCAATTAATTTACAATGATTTCTGGTTATTTGTTGTTGTCCACTTTTCTTCTGGAATGATGAGAAGTCAGAAGCCTAGCAAAACGTGTCTGTCTAGCTGTATCCTTAGCCTACCATCATGTAGATTAAAACAAAATGATTATTTAAAATTTTGGACTGTTTATGTTTTATATGTACTGAAAATTTGTGGTGACTGCCTGAATTTCCCATACTTCTCCGTATATATCAGTGATCACATGGTGTCTGGATAAAATAATATTATCAGTCATATATTAGGGGTTTCTTCCTATGTTCACAAAGTATTGAAAGAAGTATTTATGGTTTTTAGTGGACAAAATATTAAAAACTAAGATTTTTAAATCAAGGCAGTAAAAACTTTTATTTCTGAATTTAAAAAAAAAAATTTTAAATAAATATTTATTCAAAATAAATAAATCACAAGTTGTCAGATATTTATTTTAAATGAATTGAAACTGACTTTTAAATAAATAACTTATTATTTAATAAATATTCTACTATATTTAAATACATAAGCATCCGCACACACACAACATATAAAATGTAAGAACTTTATTTTACATCTAATTAAAATGCACTGTTGGGTTTATAATTCTATTTTTGAATTATTAATTTTATGTGTGTAGCACTTTTTTTAAATTTCTATAATTGATAATTTTATTCCTTAATAATAATAGCAATGAAAGTATACATATTTCATTATACAAATATAGGAGTCTATTTAAAAAAACTGCTTTGAAAGTCATTTAAAACACGTTATAACATTGTATTTCATATAAATGTTGGTAGGAGAGATTATTTAAACCTGATCATAACTATATGCTATGCTCTATAACCAAGGATAATGATAATGCATTTGTTTAACCATAAAAATTAAAGCCAATACATTTTTACAGTTTTAA
This sequence comes from Epiperipatus broadwayi, assembly GCA_028023455.1. Lineage (NCBI taxonomy): Eukaryota > Metazoa > Onychophora > Udeonychophora > Euonychophora > Peripatidae > Epiperipatus > Epiperipatus broadwayi. Next base: position 653,095 of record JAQFVV010000075.1, read on the forward strand.
ATTTAGAATAGCCAATTTATAATAACACTGTTTTGTTACATTATATATATATATATATATATATATATATATATATATATATATATATGTAAGTTTTAAGATATTCTTAAAACTCAAATTCACCACATGTTTAAATATATGAATAAAGATATCCTTTTTCAAGTATAAATTATATACTACTTGTTAATAATTATCTGTTATTACTTCATTTTAGTTATACAACCAAACAAAAATATGAATATCTATCTATCTATCTATCTATCTATCTATCTATCTATCTATCTATCTATCTATCTATCTATCTATCTATCTATCTATCTATCTATCTGTCTGTCTGTCTGTCTGTCTGTCTGTCTGTCTGTCTGTCTGTCTGTCTGTCTGTCTGTCTGTCTATCTATCTATCTATCTATCTATCTATCTATCTATCTATCTATCTATCTATCTATCTATCTATCTATCTATCCATCCATCCATCATCCATCCATCTTTCCATCCATCTATATATATTACATTACATAATGAAATTAATTTTGAAACTAGTAGTCAAATAAATTGCTTATCATAATCAAATCATAAACAATTCTCCGCACACTCTTCTTTTAATTATTTTCAGTCATAAATAAACAATAAAGTGATAAACTTTACACTATTAAATATTTTTTTTCTAAACAATAACTTATTAACACATAACATTTTACTTTTTTTTTTTTATGTTTAAATTCAATATTTTAGCTTGTATATACTGCCAACATATTCAATTTTCTTTATTTTTTAAATCTTAGTAACGTGAAAATGAAATGTTAGAAATTTTTTCAAATAAATATATTATGGTTTGTTATAAATTTTAAATCACAATGCAAATCATAGGCACAAATACACGGTTATATATATATTAGAAACCAGTCAACACTTAGACAATCCCAATATAGATAACAATCAGCGATCTCAATTTGTTGTCAAAGCAACTCCTTATATATATATATATTAGACTAAGTTATTCTTGTAAATAAATAAATATGACCACATATTGAAGTTTAAATTATATACTGCAGTATTGCCTTGAATATGAATTGCTGAAATATTTTTTTGGTTTAAGTATAACATGAACGCTGATATAATGTAACTTACATACAATGAACAATTAACTATTGGAATTTTAGATTTACTATATATAAGATGAAATGCATCTTGGGAACCATTTGTCTTTTATATTATCTTGACTCACATACTTTCAAAAGAATATGCGGTAGTGTTAGAGGTTATTTAATATATTAATAAATACCAACTTCTTTAATATTTGATTTTTACAGGTCCAAAGCTTGTTTGAAGAAATTAACACGTGTTGAAATATTTTGATAATTTATTTATATACGTATATGACAATTTGTTTTTATAAATGATTGTGTTTGATTTTGCATATATGGTAGATAACATGATTTTCTAGATATCTATTCTCTGAGTTATAACAGAATTTATCATTATATAAATAAATATGTGTATGAATTTACAGTACTTTAATAATGTATGAAATAGAATTGGAATCTATGAAATAAATTTCAAATTATTGACCCGATAAATATATGTAAGTATCGACCAAAAATTCAAATTAAATTCTGGTTCATAACAAAACATTCAAATAATCCTTATATATATATTAACTTAATAATGTAGCCTACAGTTTTAACGAATGTGTTTACAAATGAAGAATTTAATATTTTAATTACTGCAAAACATGTGAAGCAACTGAATTATCTTGATTTAATGTTTACAGTATATTTGTTTAAAATTTAATGTTAAAAAGAGACGTTTCCTGTTGCGTTTTGAAATTTATAAGCATGCAGAAATAATGAGAGTATTATTCAGAACAGAAGAATAATCAAAGGAAGTGTTATAAACAGATACTCTTGAAATCTTCAGATAAATAGAAAGTAAATTTATAAGTTGATTAAATTATTAAAATGTTGATTTTGAAAATTATATATATATATATGTTGAAGTTGTGTATGACAATAATAGGTTGTGCGACTCAATAATATTTTACAATAATAAAAAAAAGTAACTATTACTTAATTATCAATAGTAACCTTTTCCTATTACTTATCCATGTTCTTTTAAAAATTTAATATTTAAACAAATTTAAAATGGCCACAAAAATTATATTTGTATAGGTATTTGAAAAGTTCTAGACATGCTTAATTGACTTATCTGATATTTCCTCAGGTAAGTAAATTTATACTCTATCAGAACTTAGCAATGTTTTGCAAAAATCGTTATTATTTTCATTGCAAAACTTAATATGTCAGCTTTATTAGGTTTGCTTGTGAAACAAGTAATAGCACGAGAGAAGATATTGATTTACACTTTTTTAAAAGACTTTAATATTTTTGCATAGAGAAACTAATATTTATGTATACTAAAATGAAAAAGTCAAGTATAAAAATACCGATTTCGATTTTTTCATTTGAGTATTGATATTTTGTTATTTTTTATTATTATCATTCTAAACAGAGGCAGGTAATCAACCGCTACACATGTACTATACAGTCATATTAAATCAAAGCTGTTTCTTGAATACTAGGAAACTCTCAATCCAAGCTACATATGACACAACGTTGTTTAATATGACAGTAGAACCCTGTGTGGCGGTTGATCACCATTTGTTTAGAATTACAGTTTGAAACAGTGCTAGTAAATATCTTAGTCAATTATATTATTATTATTATTATTATTGTACGTGTATTTTACTTGAACATAATTTAGTGTGAGTGGATTAGTAGCTGTTCTTCAAATCAGTGCTAATTAACAAAAAAACACCTAATCACATATTAGATGATCCAATATGAAATTGCTTTAAAACTAAAGTAGAGAATAGAGATTAGAGTTTTTATTTGCATTTTGTTGTTTTTGATAATTTTTCACCTTTTTTAAATACTTATACTATGCATGTTATGAGAAAGATTATTGAAAATCTAAAAAATTTCTACTGTATTAATAAACACATGCATATATATATATATAATTAATAAAACAAGACACATTGTGTAACGTGCTTTTAAATACTTATAAATTAAAGCTTGATTGGAGCTATTGGTAAGCTCCCTCTAGTGAACACACACATATATATGAATGCATATTATTTCTTTCTTTTTTTTAAATAAAAAAATTAAGTAATACTAGATCAGTTAAACTAAAAAAAAAAAAAATGTAGCTAAAGAACCAGTTTATAATATTTAAACCATAATTAAATATTTTTATTATATGTAAATTATTATAATTCCCTGATAAAAAGTTTACATCCAGTTTTGTTATTTATGCAAATAAGATTCATTAAATAAGATTTATCTGGCTTTATTGCTGGAGAGTTCATAAGAAATTCCAGTACCAAAGTACTAGTACTAAAATTGATCCTAAAACCACACATTCAGAAATTCTAACACCATACTAAAGTGCAGAGATATTTATGCAAATGGACAAATTAGAATGAAGGAAAAATTAAAAATTAAACTTTATTATTATTTCTCCAATAATATCTAACAAAAAAAGGAACTCTCTCAAGTAAATATAAAACATTTGGTTCAAATTTGTGCTAAAAATAATGTATAAATTAATAAAATATTACTTACTTGCATTTAATAATCTAGTAGAATTTTAAGTCATCTATCAAACTTAAATAAAAAGTTATAAAAATTTGAAGGTTCATTATCTATACAGAACATTAGAGAATTCTAAAAATATATACAGTAATCAGATTTAGTTGTAGAGTCATCTATTAAGATATTTCACAATTTTTTAAAGCATAAATTCATATTGTTTTAATATATTGATGTTTTAATAGTGATAAAAAAATCAAAAAGGCCAATTTATAGTGGCAAAGTAAAAAGAGTTTTCACTCTCTCCTTTTATCTTTGATTGAATTCTTAAAACTTTGTTATTGCAGTTTATTGCTATTTGTGATATTATTTTGAGAAAAGCTTTTGGAAATACTAAAAATGTTATTTTATTATGAAGCTTATTAAGATTCCTGTTTATTTTTAAACAATATTTATGTAATAACTGTTTAAAAATCAAAGTATACTAGTATACTGTTTTGTTATATATATATATATATATATATATATATATATATAACAAAACAGTATACTTTATATATATATATATATATATATATAAAATTGTAAAGCTTCTTACATAGGTATGAGTAATCGTCGCATCAGTGTTAGGAGAGATGAGCATGCTAATGCAGTTAAACAACACTCATCATCATCAGCACTCTCACTCCATACTATAGATTCAGGTCATAAAATAGATTTTTCTAGTACCAGGATCATATCCAGATGTGATAATCTCTACCAATGCAAAATCAGAGAAGCCATTGAGATACTTAAAAGGCCAGATTGTATCAATAAGCGAGATGATACGTGCAAACTTCCTCCTATTTGGAAAGATTTCTTTAAAAAACATTCTTAAATTTAACATTTTTGCTATTGGTGGGATTTTTAATGTTTTATTCAAACCAGTGATTGTAGCGCCTCTACAACCGTCTTTCTACCTTTTTATAACTCTGTGGATGGCTTGTGTGACCAAGTCGAAACGTCAGTAAATTGATATTAAAAGTTTTTAACACGGATGAACCCGCAAAATATGTATTTTATATATATAATTTTTATTTTATATCAACAAAAAGTTCCTCAGCCTGCATTATGAAAATAATGGCTAATATGTCATTGCAACCACTGTTTTAAAATAAGTTGAGATATTTTAAAAAATAAAAAAACAATTTTAATATTTAATGCAGAATTTAATAGATTTTTCTGTGATTAATATTCTTTTCATTTACATTTTAAAAACCAATTTCAATTAAAAAAGTTTTAATTTATTTTCTGAAGTCACTCTACTTTGCCATCCATTCAATCATGAAATCATCTATTGTTGTTATCTCATTTTTTTATATTTGCAAAGTTCATATTTAAATTTGTATAATTTTTTTTTTAAATTTGCAAATACATATTACTATCAAATCAATTTAAATTTATTGAATTCTGATGTAGAATAACAGTTTAATACTAAAATCAAAAATTGATAGCTAAATCCTAATAGATGATTATGTCAGTTTTTGTAATTCTACTATGTTTTTGCATTTGAAAACAAGAAATTGATAATGATATAGTTTTTTCTTAAAAACTTAAAATGTGAAGCATTGGTGGCTGAGTGATCAGCACAGCCGCCTTACAAGCAGTTGTCCTGGGTTCGCTTCCCAGCCAATGCTTTGACATAGGAAAAAAAACTCAAATAAATGTGTATTTTATAAAATTTAGCATATCTCAGAGTGAAAACAATACAGTGATAATGTTATAGTTTTTTTTTTTAAATTCAAATAAATTTGTACATAATGATGGGCAAACTCTGTTTTACATTGTTTTCACTGTAACTTCTATATTTTTAATATTCTTTCAAATAAGACTTAAAGATTAATATTGACTTCCATAGTGCTAGGTAGCTGCATTACAAAAACACTTCAGATAGATCAGAAGTTAAAATTTAGATACAATTAATACATTTTAGAATGTATCAAGAAATAACCAAATAATAACATTTGCAAAGATTATTCCCTTATAAAATAACTCATTTCAGAAAAATAAAGATGCTACATTTATCATAATTTAGTCTATTGGTTCAATCTGGCATTACATTATTAAATTATTTGTTACTTTTAATAATAGATTCTTTCAATAATAAATGAATTGTTACTGTATATTCATCATGGATATAAAGATTAAAATTTTATAGACATGACTTTTATGTCTCTTATATGTATGTTATCTGTTGATCAATGGTGTGATTTCTATATTAATTTTTCAACTCAATTGCCAAGTATGAGGGAGATGTTACATGATGTTGTGAAAAGACCATTATTATGGGAAGAAAAAAATTTAAAGTATTTGAAATGAATTGGTATTAAACAGTAATGTGTATTATTTTCAATTTGTTTTTGATTTTTATGAAAACAGTCTTGAAACAGTTAATAAAATATTTTTCTGTGGACTGTTCTACAGTGTTTATAATATTTTGATAAAATTTATAAAATTTTATTTAAATTTTTATAGTTTTAAATATTCAGTGATAAAATAAAAATCTTCCATTACATTTTGGTCTAAGTGATTATTAAAATAAGAATTTAGATATGCTTAAATGTAGGTGTTTTTAGGTAGAATAATGAACACAAATATTGATTTAACAGTACTGCTACTATGCAATTAAATAAGGAAGAGAGAACATATTTTAATAGTGAAATAATTATTTCAACTTATTAGTAATTTTTCTTTACATTTAATATACATAGATAAATATGCATTTGTTATCAATATAATATAAAGAATCAGAAAAAATTCATTTAATAATTGTTTTAATATTCAGAAATCATGACACAGTATAAAACCATTCGATAATTGCTTTAATTTTATCATGATAATGGATTTATTTTCTCCATGTTTACACACTAATTCTCTCCAAGGATACTTTGCATTTTCAATTTTCACATGTTAATCATAATGAATCTTAAATATTTTTAATATTTTCTGGGGAAAAATCTAATAATATATATATATAGAATAAATTTTAAGATATTTAAAGATGGAAACTCATTCCTACTTTCTGTTTTCTGGAATAAATTAAAACAAATAATAAATAAAAATATCTAGAATGTGTAAAACTTCAACAAATAAGTAATTAATAAATAAAAAAGTCATAGAAACATAAAACATGTACCGTCTTTGATATAATATGAGACTCACCTTAACTTGTAAATAACTCAAATACAGTGAAATTTGTAATAATATTCAACAGTTAGGAAATCTAATCTTAATAAAAAGTAGTTCTTCTGTAACTAGGTAAAAAGTATAGAGTTAATATGAAAGGCTTTAATTACAAATAAAAATAACAGAAAAATGTGCAAATCATAAATATGATTGAATACATCAACATACTAGTTGCTGATTGAATTTTGTTTTTAATGCCTACAATATTAATATAAATATTGGTCACTTTATAAAATTATACTTTAATCAAATGAGCAAAAAAAAAAAAAAACAGTTTTCATTTTTTTAAAAAAATAAAACAAAAGTATTATTTTGCATAACTCATATAAGAGTGTCAAATATTGCATAGATTAAAAGTTTAAGACAGTAAAAAGTCCTTAATATAAAAACACTTTTTATATTAATTTTTATAAAGGCTGAAAGCTTTGAAATTTTTCAAACGGAAGTCAATCTCCGATTATGCGCTATTTCTTAAATATTATAGATCTACACGCACTCCCGCCATTATTGGAGATTGACTTCCGTTTGAATAATTTATATTAATTTTTATTGATTCTTTATCAGAATCACTATTAAAAAAAGCAATGCTTTTCTGATGATTCAGGCAGCAGTTTTAAACGTTTTTATTATTAATCTAAATTGATTTCAATTAGAAGTTTAACTATATTAATTGCTCATATCTGGTATAAACATTGACAGATAATTATGTATTAAGCTAAATTCGACTTTAATAAATCAAAACAATCATTTATAAGAATATTTACCAGCTTCAGAAATAGTAAAGTTATTAGAACTTTTTTAATAACTTTGCTTTTTACAATATAAGTTGAATCTCTATAAGAATATTTTAAAATTTAGCACATAGTTATAACATCATAATAAGTAATAAAATACTGATTGTTTTTGATAATATAACTAGTTCATTTTTCAGATTATACTTATTTTAAATTTAACATTTAGATACAACATACAACAAAGAGCACATTCAGGATATTCTTACAAATACAGATGAAAGTAAAAAAAAATGTAAATTTATAATAATATAACATACTTCTTATAAATGTTATTATTAAAAAATATATGATGGCATGTAAGACAGTAGTGCACTATCTATGGGTTGCAATCCCTCAAGGTGTCACAGAAAAATTGTTGGGGGTTATGAAAATTTTGAGAAGTTCCCATGTCCTATAATAAATTTCTAATTGAAAAAACAAAAACCTAAACACTTTTGTGTCTAACACTTCCTTCTTTATATTCCAATATCCTTAATATAAACAGAAAATCATAAGGACACTTCTTTTATATTGCTCTCATTTTTCTTGTTTACTCTCAGAGTTTTGATATTCATGCTACTATCTTCTAAATATTGATATGAACCTACATTATTGAATATAAATATTTTTGAAGCAGGCTAAAATATTGATAATGTTAGAAATCAATTGATCTACTAAGAAGAAAGTATTATTATACATTTTTTTAATATCAGTTTTTTCAAAGACCTTATAGCAAATTGTATGTACTGATATATATATATATATATATATATATATATATATATATATGTCGTGTAAATTTTCAGTCTGAACATGAAGGTCACAAGTGTAAAAAGGTTGTATACCACTATTGTAAAATTATTAAAGGATGATTTAGGAGTCTTCTTTTAAATATTACCTGAAATTAAAAATGATTGGATAAAATTGTCATATGCACCATAATTGTCTAAAGTTTATATATTCTGATAACAGGTAAACATGGGAGATAGGACTTGAAAAAAATTCATAGAAAAAAAAATATGATGGAGGCTCTCTTAAGACTATATAAAGTCATGAAAATAAAAATGTTCTTAAATTTGCATATTTATTGTTTTGTTGATACGTACTTTTGGCATCAAAATGATTCCCATGTAATGTATAACTAAAATAATAATGACAATTGATGATGTAATTCATTTCATTTATATACTATCTCAATATTCTTGCAAATGATGTCAAACTTAAAATTATATTAAAGTATTCAGCTTTTAGGTCTTATCGCACTAAAATTAGAATTACTTACTAAAAAAACTGAAATGTATGCAAAGAGAGAAAGGGGCATAATGAAAATAATTTTAAAATATAGTGTAAATTGTCAATTTGATGTGAAATCCAATTTATCTGACAATTTTTTCATTATAATAAAATTATTACAAATATTTATTTATGAGCTTTGTGTATCTTAGTTGAAATACTATCTAAATCTTGCTTATCACTAAATTGTGGAACATTACATTTAATATGCTGAAATGTTTACAGTATGTAATTAATATTTAAAATATTTTTATTATTGGAAGCGTTTACATAAAATGATATGCAATAATCAAAATGTTATATTATCAATATTAAAATAAGAAAATATTTACAAAAATAAACTGACTAAATTTTCCTTTTTATGAAATAATCAAAAAATGAATATATATTAACAATTACTACATTGAAAAAATTAAATGATTGAAGTGGAGTTGGGCTGGACATATTGCTAGAACAGATGATAAAAGATGGACAATTGAAATCTTAAACTGGATTTCAAGTGATTTTAAAAGATCCAAAAAAAGACCACATATGAGATGGATGAAATAAGAAAGGGTGCAGGGGTGGTATGGAGAAAAGAAGTTGAAGATCGGATAAGGTGGATTGAACTTGGATAGACCTTCATTCTGCAGTGGATTGATAATAGTTGATGATAATGATGATGATTACATATAAATACATATAGGATGTAAAGTATCATCCCATTTTATATTCTTTTGATAGTCACAGTGAACATTTGTCTAATTATCTTCCTAATGTACTACTCATAGGGTGTTTTTGAACCAATGAAAGGATGTCAATGTGACAAATGTAAAGGCAAAGATAAATTTATGATTCTGGTTATAAAATGATTAAAAAGTTTGGTCATCAGTTTTTAACAATTTTATTATTGTTAAAGCTCATATAATCAATATCATTATTAATAAATTCATTTGTTACTACTAAATTGTTTGTGAAATCTACATTTATTTTTGATAAGAAACATTTTGTTCTATGAAATTTTGAATAGATAAAATTACATCCAATAATGTCAAGTGCTATTATTATTGTTTTTATATATATATATATATATATATATATAAATTATATATATATATATATATATATATATATATATATATATATATATATATATATATATATAAATGGAGCAAATAATTTTTGAATAGTTTATTATTTAACTTCAATGAACTTCTGAACTATAATAAACATTTCATAGAACTATTAGTAAAGACAATATTTATATAAGAAATACTCATTATTAAATAAGAAAATCTGTATTTGTGCTTTAATGATAGGATCATTAATGATAATTATTATATTAAAATCACTTTATTATTTTCAAAATAAATTTAAAGAAAATGAATATCCAGAGAATGTAATAGTGAAGAATATAAAATTAACAGAAGAAAAATATAAAAAAGCTAATAAGGAAGAAAAGAGTGATAAATATTGGAAGAATAGTATAAAGAAGGATTATATAGGGGTTAAGACATATAGTAATAATATAGTTAAGAGTGTTAATAAAATTATTAGAAAAATTAATAAAAGATATAATAATGTAATTAATTATAAAGTAGTAAATAAAAAAAGAAAAAAATAATGAATATATTAGATAATAAATATATTAAAGGTATATGAAAATGTATAAATGGGGTATATCAAATAGATTGTAGATATTTTAGGAAGAATATGATAAGGACTAAATATGTAGGTGAGACAAAGAATTATATTTTTATGAGATTAAATCAACATAGATATGACAAAAATTCACCAATTTATTTGCATGCTATGGAAACAGGGCGTGTATTTGACAAAGAGAGTATTAAAATGCTAGGATATACTAATAAAAGAAGAGATAGAAAAATAAAAGAAGAAATATTAATTAAGAGGATAAAGCATAGTTTAAATAGGAATGGGGGACTAAGAACCTTGTGTTGGTAGGTTTAGTATTGGATTTATAGGGTTAAGTAATAAAAAATAAGTGTATATATACATATGTATTAGGTGTAAATATGTATGTATATGAGTAGGAAAATATTAAATATGAAAGTAAAAATGTGTTTTGAAAATGATATTGGTTTTATAGTACTATTGTTATTGATTAATAATAATAATAATAATAATAATAATAATAATAATAATAATAATAATAATAATAATAATAATAATAATAATGATGATGATGATGATGATAATAATAATAATAATAATAATAATAATAATAATAATAATAATAATAATAATAATAATAATAATAATAATAATGATAATAATAAAAAGAAAGTATGTTAAAAGTTATAATATGTGGATATAGATAAAGACTTGTAAATATTGTTAATAAATATAGGTTGTAAAAATAGAGTTACAAGTTTTATAAAACTGATAATAGAAGGAGTTGTTTTAAAGGAATAAAAAGATAGTGACTTTAAAACAGCAGGGAATAAAGATGATATTATTAAAGAGAAAAATATAAATTAGTGTTAAAAAAGGTCAAAGTTGTAAAAAATTAAAAAATTAAAAATACAGATATTAAAGTACAAAAGATATTATATATTAGATAATAATTAAAAGATAGATAGTAAGAAATAATAAAAGGAAGATTAAAGAATAATATTAAAATAAATAATATTAATAATAAATAATAAAAGGAAAATGCTTAAAAGAATTTTTAAAAATTTTTTAAAAATTAAAAAAAAAAAACTAAAGGTAAAAATAAAATAGTTTTAAAAGATAATATATAAAATGATGTATTGGATAGGTTTTGTATTATAGATATCGAAGTACAAAAGTTATTATGTATTAGATACATTTAAACAAGATAGATAGTAAGAAATGATGAAAGGAAGATTATAGAATAATATTAATGTAATATAATAAAATAATATTAATAATAAATAATAAAAGGGTAATTCTTAAAATAATTTTTTAGGGAATTTTTAAAGAGAATTTTTTAAAGGGTTTTTAAGGAATTTTTAAAAAATAAAACTAACAGTAAAAATAAAATAGTTTTTTAAAGGTAATATATAAAAAAATGGTGTATTGGATAAGTTTTGTATATGTTTTATATATATGTAATTTATAAGTAAGTTGAGTATATATATGGCTGGGTATTTATAAATGTATAGGAGAATTGGTATATGTATTATGAGTATGGGTGTATATAAGAGTATGTTTTAAAGAATATAAGTATATATTTGGATATCCATAAGTGTATATATAGCTGTAGGTAGGGAATTTTTAATTTTTTAATTTTTTATTTTATTTTTATTTTTTTAGTTTTTTGGGGTTTTTTCATTTTTTTAGTTATTTATATATGGATATTTGATATTCATATTCATATGTATATTTATATGTGAAATGATGTTTATGGAGTGGTATTTATAATATTTGAATATGGTTAATAAATATAAATGGAAAAGTTGGAAGTTTAAAATAGAATGATAAGTTTTATAAAATTGATAACAGAGGGAGCTGGTTTAAATGAATAAACAAGATAGAAAATTTGAAATAACTGTCATTTTAATTAAAGCAGAGAAAAAGATTAGAGGTAAATAGTATTAAAGAAAAATATTAATTAGTGATATAAAGATAAAAGTTAAAAATTAAAATTAGAATTATTAAAGTAAGAGATATTATATATTAGATAATATTTAAAAGTTAGATAATAAGAAATGATGATAGGAAAATTATAAAATAATATTAATAAAGAAAAATATTTAAAAGGATTTTTTAAAAAATTAAAAAAGTAAAAATAAAATAGTTTCAAAAGGTAAAATTTTTTTTAAAAAATGGTGTATTCCATACGTTTTGTATTTTTTACATATACGTAATTTATATGTAAGTTGAGTATACATATGAATGTGTACTTATAAAGGTATATGTGGATTATATATATGTCTATGAGTGTATGTATATCTGTGAATATATATAGATATATATATTGTGCCCTTTTCTATAGGTCAATGATGGTGATAAATGGTCAATTACTAAAATTTAAAAAATATATATAGTATTTAAATATAGTATATTAAGAGTAAAAGTAATATGTATATTTATAATAAATATTATGATGGTGAGAATGTATCTAATTTATATTTTCTAAATTGTTTTCAAAATTATATATTTTTTATATAATATAAGTACAAATTATAAGACAGATAAAATTAGACTAAACACCGGAAATGACTACGTGACTGTCTGGAATATTCTATGTATAAGCACCGGTTTAGATTAATACTAATAATTAAAATATTTAAATAGTATATTATAGAAGTGGATGGAATTGTCCACATCATAATAAAATAAGAGTATAACCTTTATTAATTATTGTTTCAAAAATTGTTTTAAAGGTAGTTAAATTGTAATAGATAATAATTGATTTAAAAATAATAATGAGTTAACATTTAAGTCTATTACGTCATGATTTTAAAACTTTAGAAATTGTTTATAAATCCAAGTAGGGATTGACCAATAAAAAAAAAATAGATCTTTGCAGACAACCAAAATTGCGCCAACTAATTGTATAAACTGGGAGAACAAAAATGTGTTGACTCCAGAGCAGAGGTAAAATTTTAAGCTCTCTAAAATTTTTTTCTTTCTTCAATTTATTAGTCAATTTTATTATCATTTTAATAATATCTTTGAAAGAAACCAACTGACAATTTAAAAATCATTCGAAAAGAATCTTAGAATAAAATTTAAAAAAAAAGTTTTTCATAGTAATGTTTCACTAACTTTACAGTAACCTGCCAGTGGATTCTATCGAAATATAATCGGAGTTTTCAATAGAAAATGGTAGATTCTTAAAACCAGGTATTTATAATATTCCAAATATGTTAATGTTATTCGCTGATATAGTTTATATAGGACACTATGAAAGCTGTTTTCATGCATATAAAATCAAGAAAGGACATTGTGAAGTTAATGAAGATAATGGAAAATAAAAATAAGTATTATTCGTATAAGAATAAATGGACAAAAGGAATTTTAATATTGAAATAGTTTGAATTGCTTTCTTTGAGATGACTTGAGAAAATACTCTAGAAAATAGTTAAAGATCGGAAGTAGTGTATATAAATAATAATGAATGAAAAGTTTACAAGGAAAATTGCCTAAAGAAAGAAAAATTTTACAGAAGAGAAAATAAAATATTGGATCCATGGAAAATGCAATGGTACCAAATTATTAAATAATTGTAGTTTAACTAGAAATAAAAGTGCATCAACCCAGAAATTAAAAAGCGTGGGATAACTAAATAAAATGTTTTCTAATAATTTTGGATTAAACACAAAACTAAAGCGTCTAAAAGTTTATTAAATGAACTAATTTATTTAAAACTTTAATAAGCAGAAAGGAGAATTCGGATAAAGAAGAAATAATAAATATTATGGGACTAACCAAGATTTACCATCAGAAAAATATGTGATTATGGTTTGAATTATTTTCTTTACTAATCTAAGTAAACTAAGTTTTAGTAACGATAAAAAATATTATTGATATAATTATATAAATAATAGTTGTTTTGATTAAAATAAATGTATGTATGTGGGTATTTCAAAAAACCAACCGATAGAGATAAAATTGTTTTGGTAATTATATATAATATATAATGTATTTATATTTAGTCACTGGGTGTAGCAATTATTGTATTAGTTGTGGATTTTGAAACAACACTCTAAAACACTTTGAGTTGATTAGATTTTAAAAATATCATCGTATCATTATTGTTATTATTAGTTCAATATAACCGTATGTGTTTCTGTTATTCGATTGGGATATTTAAATGTTATTTTAAAAGAGTGTTGAACAAGTATAAAGCAAGAAAATGTTCTTATGGAATAGGAAGTTTATATTAGTGATTGTTATTGTTTTAAAAGTAGTTAGTATTTTATCGATGTTGGTACTAAAATCTCGAGAGATAGTTTGGGTAGTGACTGGTAGTACGTGGTGTTCGGAAACAAGAGGATGTATTAAAAACAGGATGCTACAGGGTGAATAATAAGTAGTTTTAGTGATACAGCATAGTTAAAAAGCCCTACGACTGGTACACATGTTGTCTTGGACAGTGGTATTTTATATATTTCTTGTGAGTCATACTAGATGTTTGGTAAAGCTGAGTAAATAGCTGCCACATCATGCTTATCGCCAAGGTTATTAGACAATGAATGTCGGACCTATTCACACTGTTCCATACATTTTTTGAAGTATATTGTGGTAAATTATCTATCTATCTTCCGATATCCTATCATCTTTCGCTATCTTTATCTGTATTTCTTGACTTATATGATAAGTCTATTAAAGGGAAACAATAGATATTTTAGAATGTATGTCATGCTATTATTTGGAATAAGAATAGTTAAGTATTAAGAAGAGTAGATTATGATTATTGAAAGAAGATGCAGATATCCTAAGAAGGGAAGGAGTTAGAGAATTATTTTAATTCCTTTTTAAGAAATGAACTATAATTTTATAAAAGTATATCCAAATAGAAATATACAAAAATATTAAATATAATTTCACGTTTTCTTATTGTTAATTATATTTTAAAAAATATAAGTATTGCATATTTAAAAAATACAATAACATTCGATAATTATTGTATATGGAACGTAAAGGTGATAATTAAACGTGTTATAGTATTATACATGAGTAGGCTTATGGAATAAACGATATAGTTTACGGCTTGGAGACAAACGTTAAAAGTAATTATATATGAATAATATGCGGAGTGCTTATATAAAGTTACAGAAATTAATTTTCTTTTAAAAACATATTGATTGTAAAATATGATTATAAATGATGTTTATCCACATAGATAATTTATAATACAGTAACCTAATATTAAAAGGTAAAGAATGGTGTACCCATAAAATAGTTAAAATAAGTGATATGATAAACCTAATGAGAAATAAATAAATAACTTTTAAAAGGCATAATAAGTTTAATTAACGATAAAAAATGTAAATGTATAATTCAGCTATTGTAGTGTAAAGAAAAGAGGATATCCCTTGTAAATAGATGTAGTGGTTTTTTGTTTTATTATTTTTATTGATGTTAATAAAATTTTAAAATTTATTTATTAAAACTGTGTCTAGTTTTGTTTTCTCTACATCATTGCATGAATTCACAGGTATGTTAAACCATTAAACTAAGTATATGTTGTTTGCAAAAAGATAAATAGAAAGTATGTTTAATCCTAAATATTTATTGTGTTCTTGTAATTAAAAATTAAAAGCATGTACTGTCATCAATCATTATATAATATTTTGTATATAGCTATTAGTTGCCCTTCTTTATTTGTCATTTCTAACCTTATTATTTATTTTATTACTTAAAGATAAAAAAGGGATATTAGATTATTAATATTTATTATGGTTATATTGCAAAAAAAGCTGTACTAGTTGGATTAAGCAATGAAGTTGTGATTATTTGTTTTATTATTATTAATTCATAGTAGATTATGATAAAATCCCTTATCATATTTTGTCCATTGTTATTCATAGTATAAATTAAGAACTGAGATTATTTCATTTGAGCTAGATGATTACTATTATTATTAGAGATAAAAGATTAATACTTTAATTGTTAATGTCTTATGATTAGAAGTTTCGAAGTCATAAGAATACTATGTAGTTATTATGTGTAATAGTAGTATAAGGGGGGATAGTGTTCTTATGCATTGAGGTGGTATCCTGTGGGATATTGTCTCAATGTAATCTACCTTGTCACCCGTATTTCCACTTCTAGTCTCATGAGTTCCTGAATATTTATTTGAGTTAGTTTAAAAAGAACCTAAGTTAATTTTAAGAAACTTGAGCTAGTAAAGCATTTAATTGAATATTTCATTAATTATTAGAGCTAGAACCGTTAGGTGATTTGATATATTATATTTATTTTGGGGAAGTGGGATGGAACGGGGGGTTAGATTGGCTGATGTGTTAGAAAAGGGCAGATTTGGCCTAATGTGATTGGCCTGAGGTGTATTGGAGCAATGAGGAAGGGCGATATATATATATATATATATATATATATATATATATATATATATGTATGTTTAAAAGATGTATGTGTATATATTGGATATGCATATGTATATATAGATGTAGGTATGGATTTATATATGTCTAGAAGTGATGTAAATCTATATGTATATGTATGAAGGGAATATATGTATATTTTGATATATATGTATGTGTTTTTTATATGTGAAATGATCGTTATGTATTTTTTATATATATGTGAAATGATGTTTATGTATTTGTATTATTCAAATCTTGTAGCTCTGATGAAGACTGCTGGACAGTCGAAACTGTAAGGAAAATAAAGAAGTTTAAGAAAATTTGTTTGCATTGAAGTATATATGAAAGAAGTGTTATAATAAATATATAAAACATTAATATAAATTTACCCCCCCTAAAATATTGTATCTTCTAATTTTATAAAAAAAAAACAGAAATGATTTAATATTAAATTGACCTTGTGATAAATTATTAATCTGTTCAGGATCCTATTCCCTCCTAGTGAGAATTTCTTCCATATTTAAACATTTTATTTTTACAATTAAACCTTTTTTTTATTTATTACAAATGTAAGCTTTTAAATGATAGACAATAAAAATGTTAATAATTGAACTTTGTAAAGTAAAAAAATATAATGCTAAACTATAATAATGCCACATGATATCATTGGAGATAATTTTATTTATTCAAAAAGTTAGTAGAACAAAATATTTCTTATTTGAATTCCATTTTAAAAATTCAAAAAAACCTGGGTTAGTTATTGTTAAAAAATTTATATTTATTAAAATTTGAAAAAAAAATACATGTACTGATAAAAAAAAACATTCTTATTATTCGATAAAAACTCTTCCACTTTGCCATAAACTTTTTACAATTTTTCTTTATAAAAATAAATATTTTCAAATAAAATTTAATTGTAGTCATGTAGGTGTTTGATTTAAAATAAATATTTTACAAAACTATAACATAATTAACATTTAATATGTAAATAAACTATTGAAAATTACAATTTTTTTCAAACAAAAATAATCATTCAAATAAAAATTACTATTTCTAATGAGATCAAATTGGGAAGACTAACTTCTTTCATTTGATACTGACATTTTTAGATGTTTTTTTCCCAACAATCATTTTAGAATGATTTCTGTAGCAAAATAAAACTTCAAGATAATCAAACATTATAGATAGCCACAAAATAATAAAAAAATAATATAGCAATCACATTACCATCATAAGACCCATTACACCCAAAACTATATGGTACGACCATGATTATCATGCATAACATTAAAAAGGATAATATGTAACTTTTTTACAATTTATATATGTATTTATGAATTCTGATTTTTAATTATTGGTGGGTGAAAGGACATTAATCCAAAATGGGTTAATTTTTTTGTAAAAATTGTAAAATATCCCTGACAGAAAAGGAAAGATTAAAGCAATATGGTTAATTAGAAATACAAATGACTTAACCAATGATCAAATAGCATTCAAGTTAATGCAATTTGAATAAATAATATAACAAACAGAACTAAGATTAAACTTATTACAGCCTTTAATGTGATGCCATAAAACATTGAATGTCATTGGGATATTGCATATATTGTTATCAAATTACTTCTATTTTAAAGATTATTTAAATTTTATGTTTACTGTAAAATTAAACGTGATAGTTGACAAAGCTACAAGCTAGTTGAAAGCATTCCTAAGTGACGGTTATACATATATTTTTTATAAGCTTTTAAATACTGTATTTTAAAATATTTATTTATAAATTTGCGTATATATATATTGCCTTTAGCAAAAGTGTACTCATTTTCACATTATGAAAAAGAATAAAATCACTTCATTACACAGATGAATATAAATATGAAAATTTGAATTACAAATACAATTGAAGAGAAAAATCAATATTACTTATATAAACTCTAAAAATAATGTAAATATCTGAGGGATATAAACTTTAATTAATATGTATTTCAATGTTTGGCAAATTAATTAGGTTTAATCATTAAAGCAAGTTTATATATATTTGCTTTGGTTAAGTATTTTGAAGTTAATTGTTTCATGGTATATGGCACTCCAAAGCATATGACATTGAGAAGTTGATTCAAAATATGTATTGTAAAAGGTGATGAGCTAATTTTTTATGAAGAACAATAACAATATAACAATAATTTGATATTATGTATATATGTGTGTGTTGATTATATAAAGTAAAGATGATGGAAAATCATTATTCTCAAAACATTACAATCAAATGAGCATGAGTAAAAATCAATATTAAAACTCATTATAAATAAGTTGTAATATGGCATCACTAGCAATAATCATTAAGATTAAAGTTAAACGAGGTACACTGTAAATTCTGGATTAATTATCAGCCAGACAATTTAGGGTACAATTAATATGTCATCAAAATTTCTTTTGCAGACATAAACATAACTTCAAAAATAACTACAATTATACACATATTAAAAATTCAGGAATAAATGTATCAAGCTAATCAACATTGAAACTCTTTACCTTCTGTTACCATGAAAGTACTGGCCATCAATAAACTATTGTATGATCATAAAATCGAAATAAAATGAAATATGTGCATTTTAAAGACCTTTATCTTTTGTCATCCAAATAATTGCAGGAATCACTAATTGTCCACACACATATGTATATATTGCTAATATTACTATGCTCATACTAGCTTTGGAACATGAAAACCCTAGAGATTGTGAACAAGGTAAGCATACATTTCTAATTTATTTTACTATTAAATGTTTTAACTGGAATAATCTACAAACTTCTTAAAACATAACTTTATGATAATATCAGTTACACACTGATAATTTAGTGAAGAGTTACTTAGAAAACTAAAGTCACCAAAAATATATATTTTTTTAAAAGAATTATATAATAATTTTAAAAAGCTTAGAATATGATAATGTAACAAACACAAAGTTTCACATATAACTTCTTACACTACATATAATTTAATATAATACATATAATTATTATTCCTTTCTAATTTTTTTGTTTAAAATAAATGAGTTATTCTCTTAATTTCACAACAAATAAAATAGTATTTAAGTTTGGACTTTATTCACTTTTTCTTTTGAAAATTTGAATGCTTCAAACAATTAAATGGAAAAAAATCATCATTTCAACAAAACAATTAAAAAAATTATTCACTATTTTCAAATATTAATTTCACTACAAAGTAACATTTACAAATATTTAGGTGTAAACTTGCAATACATTTTTATCTGGAATGTTTCACCTTTTTATTCCTTTCATATTGCAGGTAGCAGTTTGGTTAACTTTGTAACTTTAGATTTTTTGTTATAACTTTGCCAATAATTAGTTTTATCTATTTAACACTTTTATTCTATTTTTGTAGCTCCAGGTTTATAATCTAACAATTATTTTGTTTCAGGTTAATACTGGTTTAACAATTATTTTATTAAAATTAATTTTATCTTCTTTTCCTTTTTGATGCCTCTTGTTTACAACTTATTTTAAACAAGTTAACATAAGTTGAGACAGTCATGAATTTGGATGGATCAATACTTAAATGGAATGATAGATTTATCACAGAACTTGTCATTCCTATATTACTTTAGATAAAATTAGCTACATAAATGGCTTAGTAATGCTTAACTTTTTTATTAAGACATTAAAAAAGTGTGTATATATATATATATTGTAATGGGCACATACGCACATTACATTGTTTTTTTTATTAGTAAACATGAAAAGAATAAAAGTTCGCAAATAAAACTTTCTTTTTAAGAATTAAAAATTGAAAATTAATTCTATCTTAAACTTGTATATATAAATCGCACAGATGAAAAAAAAAATTATTAAACAAAAACTTTATTAAAGAAAAAGTATTTTAAAACTAAATTTTCAGTAAAGATTTAAAGATAAAACTATATCTTTAAGCTTGAAAACAAATTAATTAATGTTATTGAAAAATGGTAATGATTATTTTAATTAGTCCAAGTGAACAAACCCTTGGACATTTAAATGTATAAACAATGGTCAGATAGGAAAACAATAGAAACTTTTAGCAAATGAAAGAAATCCATCGGGAAATCAGACCTCAACGAAAAGGTTTTCACCATCATGACATAATGTTGAGTTAATCCACAAAATTATTATAAAAGGAAAGGTTTGAAAATAAAAGAATTAATTAGTTATTACGAGAGTACAGATATGTGTTAGTGCGGAGTCAAAGGAGAAGGGATTGAAAAGACGCATTCTTCAATCCCTTCAGTTCTGCTAAAAAAGAAAGAGAAATGACATCGTTTTCTATGTTAAGGACCAGCTCAAGTAAAGACCTCCAGATAAATAAAAACAATGGCTAACTGGATACCAATATCTTCAGTATGGCATGGGAATTCCCGTTCAAAATTACCAACAACAGCAAGCAACTGTAAAGGATAAAGCTGGACATTTTAAAAATCATAAGAACTTTATATTCATTTGAAAACCATAAGAACTCTAAATTCTAAACCTTTTAGTAAATAATACAAATAGAATCCTATCTGACCAACATAAATTAATGTTAATATTATTATTTGATGTATTTTTTTTATATTTTTTTAAAATCATTTCCATTTTTTTTTGTTCTTTTAAGTTTTTAATATGATTTTTGTTTTTCGTTAGACTAAATTACATAAATGTTAAACTTTAGTCAGGCGTGAATGGCTATATAGATTTGTAAAGTTATATTAGGGGAGGGTAAATCTTAGGTTATTTGTTTCATAGTTGAATTAGGTCAATGGATTGGATATATTGATGTAGTTAGTAGATGTATATGAGATCTGCTATGGGCAGGATTGCATATATATGCCACACACCTTCTGTTTGCCTATGGATGGGTTTGTAAGTCGGCAAAGAACCTCAATCCATTCCTATGGAGTTTTTTGTTTATTGTTCTACTCGCCAATAGATGTAGCATTCCTGTTGGTGGAGAGATGATGTCTTCTCTAACTCTACTTACTGTTCAGATGTACATTCCTGACAGTATAGTATTTTGTGTTGTCGTATTTTCATGCTACATTGAATACATAAATGTATCAGATGGATTGATGCCGGTTTGACTGCGAACTTTTTGCCTAAGGTTAAATCAGGGAAGAATATTTTCTTTTCAAATGCAGATCTATGTAGTTTATTCATACTCGACACCCTAAATAAAAATGCATTAAATTTAAGTTGGGTATAGACGTTTGCATGGGTTTGTTACCAGTTGATTATGTTTTTGTTTTTCATATTTGATCAAAATATATAGACATTCGGTAAATACTGATACCTTACGGTGAGTATCTAAGATGTATTTATGTCGGATGTCTTTTAAGTTATTGGTGTCAATGTGCTGTCTTATGATGAACACCATTGGGTTTCTTGTATTCCCTATGCAATTGACGGTATCAATGATTTGTATTTTGATCGTTTATTATTTTGAAATGTTTTTGACTGTGTAATCTATGTAACCGATCTATACTCAACATTAAAAACACATTTTATAAACCCATCTGTGCGAACTTATAAAAAATTAAAATGTAAACTTATAATATTATAAAAATTAAAATGTAAATTTATATTCTAAAATCAAGTTAAAATCCAAAGTAAAAGTTATTCTAAAATAATGCTAAATTTTATATATGTGTGTAAATAAATGTTTGTGTGTTAATTACTGGCAGTGGCTTATTTTATTCTTTTTTATATATTCTTAGATAAGAATTTATTATGAAATTTAAATCTCTGCTACTCCCTGAGCTAGTGACAATGGGCTAATGACCGGAATCAAAATTTATAAAAAAATATATATATATATATTTTACTTACGTATCTGCCTACTTTATAAATTTTTCTAGGTTCAAATGCCTAGATGGCGCCCTGTAGTGCAGATTATGTTAAGCTCTAATTCTCCGGATCGTTACAATATATATATAAAACTGAGATCAATTTAGCATTAAAATTATAAACTGAGATTTTGTTTATATATCTGATAACTACTAAATTGCTACTGAATTCTATTGTCCACATTAATTTTGTTATCTTTTGCTTTTTTAAAAAACAACTCTGATATCAATCTTCCATCCAACGGTATGATTATCTCACAAATTTTTGCATTCAACTTTGATCAATTGATTTTCATGTTTACAAGGAATTTTTTTTTTTTTCAGAAAAAAATTATTTATTTACTAATGTAAAAAATAACTCTTATGAGATAAAATACCAATTCATTGTTGATATTTTTTAATTATCAGGAAAAAAACAAAACTTTTTATTAATACATTAATTTGAAAAACAAACTTCATTTTTCAGAGATAAAAATCCTAGTCCCTTTTTACTTAATTGATAAAATTTTAATATATATATATAATTAATTGGTAACAGTTTCTAAAGATTAAAAAAAAAACAAATAGTGAAATTATTCATGATGTAAAAATATTACAATCCTCCCCCTTTTTATAAAACCAAACATAATAAAAATTACTATATTATTTTTTAAAATATTTAAATTTGTTACATGATTTGTGCAAACTTTTGCTATGTTTAACTTATCTAAATTCCTATTGATCATCTAGGTTATCCTGAAGCTGACATAATAAGAAATAATATTTCACAATATATAATATAATAAAACAATGTCCCTATACAAATATGGAACACAATATAAAATTTGATGCCACTAATATATCAATCTTTTACAATAACAAAAGTGAATACAACCACAGTTTTGACACAAGTCATGTTAATACAATGTGCAAAGAGAGAAATGATCTCAAACACAAAATCAAACAGGTGTAGTTCATTGCAAAAAATAAATATGTAATGAACCAGATAGCAAATAGTATTCAAATCAGCAAGAAAAGGGTTTCTTCCCACAGAATAGCCATGAATGTGTTATGAAAGCATTGAAAGTATACTCAGTGCTAATAATTCAGTAAACATATGTAAACTTTGTTTTAGTTTTTCATTATATATATATATATATATATATATCATTAAAAACCAGCCAACAATTAGTCAATCCCAATAACAACAATTTTAAACTGTTATCAAGGCAATTTCCTTTTAACAATAAAGGTGGAATTCCACCTTTATTAATGGTCTAATATACTTATATAGACATTAAAGATTGCAACATAACTAAAGAAATTGAAATTATTAATACAAAGAAGTTTAAATAAACCTCTTTAAACAGGTAAATATAACCAATTCTGAATTGAGACTAATAAATAGTCAATTATAACATTACAAATTCCTATAATAAATTTCAAAATGCACCCAAAGTATTATTTAAATAATAAGTGTAATAATTGTCAAAGTTAAATGAGTTTATAGGTAATCATTAAAAAGCAGTCAACACTTAGACAATCTCAATATCAATAACAATTAACAATTTTAAACTGTTGTCAAGGCAATCTCCTTTAACAATATAGGTGGAATCTGACCTTTATTAATGGTTTAATAAACTTATATAGATGTATAGAGAAGAATTATTTTATGTAATGTTGATTGCAAGATTGTAAATAGAAATTTACTTGAATTAAGCTTATTAAAAAATTTAATTGCATCAAATAGTCATATGACAAATTTTATAATATAAATATGTAACATTTATTAGGTATATATGTAAAATAAATTATTTTTCTTTAGTTTCATTTCTATAAATGGAATATTTTAATCTTTTAATTATTATTTTTATTTAATGTATGAATAGAATGTTTTATTTAAAAAAAATGGATAAAAAACAAAAGAGATTCAGGTCTTTAATGTAGTTATTGTTTGTTACTTAATTAATAAAACAAATACAGGAATGAATTTGGTTATTTAAAAATGAAGGGTTGTTTTTCAAATGTTATATAAATAAATTATTTTTAAAAAGAATTTTTTTTGTAAATTACATCAATTGGGCAAAGCTTAATTAAGAAACTTCTGAATCAGTCCTGTGATTAGATAGAAAAGCTCATATCAGGGTTTTATAGAAATAACAAATAAATGTTTAGGCTGCAAAATTCAATACCAATTCAGTATTTGTGAGATCAACAGTCAGAAGGCCATCTTTGTAATTTGCTGCCATACTTATATCACCCTTAATTTTAAAAATGTTTTCAAAGCAGTATTATATTATGAACTTTTCCAAGATCAAAGTGCTAAGCTTTTACTGATACAATTATGTAACCAATTCACTACAAAATTTTAACAGAAGGAAATACTCCTTAGAGAAACTTTTGAGAAATACTAAAATAGCTATTATAAAACCCAACAGTTGATTACATGACTACTTGCAAGCTATACCAGAAAAGAGAATCAACTAGGCTAGTGCAAATAAAAGGATTGAAAAAAAGAAACTCCTCAACTCTCATCAATTTGCTGACCTTTTCTCTTTTCTTCATAGAAGTCATTTATTATGCAAATTTATAGCTTGTTGAAAACTTAATATTGAACAATATCTGAAAGACATGACTAGCATAAGCTTCAAATACAATTACTTTGCAAGAAGAGTAAACAGTTTTATTGTAATATGAACACAAACCAGCTCAAAGATTAGTCAACTTTCATATATTCCTCATATAACCAAAAATCTTAATAAAACCCTCTTACTAACACATCATATAAGCTTGCACACTTCTCATTTTACTAACAGATTGATAAACAATTTCAAGAATAAACTTTACATTGGCCAAACTCCAAACACTACATGTAAAATTGTATGTCCCCAGGCTAAGTGGAATGCCATATTTTAGAGTGAGCCATGCATCCCTCCCACTTGACTTTCACAGCAGCCATATCAATTTAGAAAAAGATTCAGAAAAGCCTAAGTATAAGTCAATGTTCTTGGAGCACCAGATCTTCACTGGCCATATATTTAAATCCTTATCCATCATAATTGGTTGCATGCAGAGAAATGAATCCAGGGAAAAGGTCAAAGAAGCTTAGCACATAGCTAATAAGAACAATGTTATCAACCAAAAGGAATCTTACTTTCTCCTCTTTAGAAATAGAGTCTCTAATTTGCATAAGCTTTGAATAATATTCATTAAGGTTGTAGCCTCAATCACATGCGTATAAAATGCGATAGTAGGGACCTCTACATGTCTTTAAACCACAAGTTTACTCTTGGAAGAACCCCTCCAAGAGTAAGCTTGTGGTTTAAAGACCTGTAGAAGTCCCTACTATTGCATTTTATACGCATATGATTGAGGCTACAACCTTAATGAATATTATTTACGTAATGAATGTGCATTTAAATAAATTTATAAGCTTTGAATATATTTTTGCTTATATATTACTACCATTTTTCCGCATGATAATACTAATGGTATGACTATGAGAACCCTAGAATGAAACCTCAAAAGCACTTAGCTGCCTAATAGTATCGTTATTCAATTATAACTTTTCCTTTTTATTGCGTTTCAGTGCATATAATGTTTATTACACCCGGCTAGGAAAAGTCCAGTATTTTTATAATTACATTTTATCAATATTTTACTTTATAATGGAAGTAATAATTAAAAACAGTGAATAATTTTTAGTTGTTTTTGTCGATAAGATTTTATTTTACTTTTACTAATTAAAAATTATATGATGGTTTCTTCATTTTGAAAATAAAAGTTAATATTAATTTTCTTTTTTTATTGTGAAATATTTTTAACTGATTATTGTAAAGAAATTTAGAATAAATGGTAAATAACTAAAAAGAAATAGAAGGGAATAATATTTACATGTGTTTTATTAAAGTATATGTATTGTGTAAATAGATTTAATAAATATGCATATTAACAATGGGTTTGCAACATTATAATTTCTAATACGTTTTGAGTGAATAGAGTTGATGAGTATATAAATTAACATTGGATTTGCCACATTAGCACTTATAATTTTTTTCATTCTTTTGTTTATTAGTTAAATTTATTAAATAATACCTGAAATTATTTTTCCTAATGTCTTTATCCTTCTATTTATCTGTTCTGTGAATTATCATTGTGTATCTGATTACATCAGAGAGTTGTGCTTTAAGGAATTTGCAGCACATCCCAGTGAAAATTATTTAATAATAGAATGACTTAAATATGTATGTTTTCTATTGTTTATAGGCTTTAGTGTCCATGCAATCCTAAATCTAGTTAAAGCATAATATTAATGATAATATATGTATGTGAGTGTATGTTTATGGATATCTAGATTGTTCTCTTTAGATATAATTTACTGATAGCTGCTACATTTATGAGACTTGATGGCCCTGAGAATTGGTGATGATAAACCTTGATATCATGATCTAATTATTATATTTATTATTGTAGATACTTTAGTAGTTAAATATGGGCATGCAAATAAAATGTTGATAATTGTTTGTATATTTTATTACATGTTTGATATCTGATAGATGATAATTAGTTTTAGATTTATTGTATACCCTTTTTAAATCTATTTCGAGAGGATGACTATTGACCCTTAATCATTAATTCTGGGGATGCAATCCTATGATGTATAATTATTTATATTGAATTATATTTATGATTTTTGCTCATATTCTGTAATCATAAAACAACAATAATTTTGTTAATGATTACTCTGTTTTTTATGATGATGAATTTTATTATTTTTACTGTAACTCTATTTCATACAATTACAGATTCTTTTCATTCCTGCTATAACTCTATTTAGTACCATTACAAATAATAAACCAATGTGACTTGAATAGTGCCTCATTTCTAGAACTTATTCTGACTATTACAATAATACTCAGCATGAGGGTTTGAATCCATGTCTCAATTATAATATTTATTTTGTATGATTACAAAGTGTGACCCCTTTTAAGTCTTGATAATTATCAAGTTCTATCAGAAGTACCAAATGATAACTTATCTCAAAATTCAGATATAATATTACTTCTAAAAATAGGGTTCTGCCTTTCTTAAGCAAAACTATAAAAAATATAATATGTCACAAGACTATATATAAACATTTCTTTATTTAATGATAAATAATTGATTTATAGATACTAAATAATAATGATGATGTTCATATGAAAAATGGTTCATATTTTATAATACAACAAAAGTTTCTCGGAGATTTGGCTGTTGGAGTTTGACTATATTTTCAGTACAGATGGTAGCTATAAGATTTTTTCATTTGTTTGACTTGCAAAAATATAAGACAGCCCAGGCACAACACTCATCCATTTTTAGGTTTTATATTTCTAATTGTTATCTATAAACTATCAACAATAGTCTTGTATCATGAGCCCCCTGCCCGTCTCTAAATCTAAAAAGAGCAAGGGATAATTCATAAATTTTTACATTTCAATCTTTAAGTTTCAAAAATCAACAATGAACAAGACTTCCACATTCAAAAATATATTAGTATTTTGCATTTAGGATTATGGATGGCTTATAGTCTTAATATATGGTAGTTTTCCATGTTTATGGTATACTTTTATATATATATATATATATATATATATATATATATATATATATATATATATATATATATATATATATATAGTATCTAATGGTTAAAAACCTTATTAATCTCAACATTTCATGTCATTATTTATTTTTTTCAATGTTGAAATATTGATTGGATTCCTGGAAGAAATCTGGAGTATATGGTTTGAAATGTGACATTATTTTTTGAAGCATAATATTTATAAAAAATGAAGTGAATTATCATATTGGTTGCATAAGAATGAATACAACAGAAATAGGAAATAAAGTAAAAAAAAATATGAGACTAGACAGGTAAAGATGGGTGCTGAGAAAGTGATGACCAGAGAAAGACAGACTCATGGTAATAGATAATAGTAAAAATTTGTTGTGGAAGAGGAGGTGATGTGAGTTTAATTTGTGAAATTTTATCGTAAAAGTAGTAATCAACTAAAGTAATCAGAGAATATAAGAGATAACCATGTGGGAGATACTGTTAAGAGAAAATAAACAAAGCAATCAACAAACAGAGAAAACTGTCAATAAGAGCAGAGAAAAATTTAATACTGCTAAAAAAGTAGACAGGAATTCTCAAGAAAAAGACATGTTGATAATATATATATATATAAAGCAGAAGAAAGACATGTTGATAATATATATATATATAAAGCAGAAGAAAGACAAATGCTTCTAAGAAAAATTGAAGAAAACATTCAACAAAGAGAAGAAAGCAGTGAAATTAGAGCAGAAAAAAGGTCTAGTGCTGCTAAGAAAAACAGAAAAAATCTTCCTTTTGATCAGAAGAGAAATAGGATAGTCAACAAAGAAACCAAACTGTTTATAATAACTCAGATGAATAATTAGGATAATAAAAAGCAGTACAAAAATAAAAAGTAATGTATATCATGTGAATAATATGATGCTTGAAAAAGCAGAAAGAATATTTTAAATAGTGGAGAGAATGGACAACTGGAATTTACAAGTATGGAAAGAATACCATAATAAAATTAGTAGGATGGTTAGAAGAGTAAATAATGAAGAGAAATTAGACATCACTTCTATAAGGTCCTTGCATTCCCAATCTTATGTTAAACATTTATTCAGATGCTTTTCTATAGAATTATTTAAATGGTGCATAGGTGAATAGTTTTTGGATGACCAGCACACTTATGATATCTGTTTGTCCAAGGAATTAATCATGAACAATCTTGGTATTATGCACACAGTATTATGTTTGTGATAGATATTTTAGTACTTAAATATGTGCATGCTGATGAAATTTTGAGGATTGTTTTATACATTGCACTCTAAGTTAAGTATCATTTACATGATAATTGCTTTCAGATTTTTTTGTGTATCACAAGTGATAATTGTTGACATCATTATATGACTTACAATAACTTATATGAATTCTAATTTTGATGTTATTGCTCATTTTCTCTATATCTGTAAACATTATTGCTTTTGTTAATAACTATTCTTTCTTTGTTGATGATGATTTCCATCACCAATTATATTTTTTGTTTGTGTATCATTGCAAATGGCACAACTAATGTCTGATTTGAATAGCATTTTATTTATACCACATTGGAAATCATTATAATATATTTAAATATTGTAAATAATAATAAACTCAGCATTAAATGTATAAATAATACAGAAGTAGAGAGAAATCCACATTATATTGGATTATAATGATCATTTATATAAATGTGGTTAAAGAGAATATTTTATCTATTTTTAATTATGATTTTAAAATAAATAATCCTATTTTTATATCTGAATTAGAGTTGATTTTTATTTTTAATTTTAATATTTATCAAAAAAATAATCTTTATTAAAAAATTAATAATATATGGCTTTCAATTTTTAATGGTTTTTCTAACATAAAAACGAGAGGCAATATAGCTTGTTTTCAATTTTATTTTATACATATATAGTTAATGTATTGTTTTTTTTATTTATACAACATGAAAATGTAAAAAAAAAAACTGTTAGACAAATGATTTGCTTAAATTAGGTTGCTATATATAGAATATGTAGGGTAATGTTCTTGAATTAGCTATAAATAACTTTGTAATGATGTTGGTTTCAATTATCTTGCATAATGCATTATATATATATCACTTCTCTTAACAAATAATAGTAGTCATTTAAAATTTGAATATCGTATTGATATAAAAAAATACCAATAGCAAATCTTTTGATTTTAAAATTTTAAAAAACCTATTTTGTAAACAAAAATATATTTTAATAGTATATTATCCATAAACTTATATAACATATCTATATGTTTTTTTTATAAATATTTGATTAGATAAAGTTCGTACAAAAAATACTTTCCGGTTAACGCTTTGACATATAAAATTTAAAAAAATGCATTGTTATAACAAAGTCTATTTGACATAAAAAATTATTAATATTGACATATATTTACTTTCTCACTATTGAACATATTATAACAATATAATAATGAATGTATAAACACGGAACTGATAGTTTAAAAAATGTCTTGAAAATATATTATTACTGTAATTTATAAATGTGGTTATGTTATGCCATTAATAGCGTTACTAATTACAAATCGTTGTGTACATTTTTTTAGCAATATGAAATAAAATTTACAGGCTATAAACAGAAATAGTTAACTCATTAGGAAGAAATTATAATTATACAATGTAAAAAAATTGTTATACACATAATATGAAATTTATAATTTTAAATATATAATTTTGAATGTATAATTTTAAACAAAAATATTTTGTCACTAGTTTTAAAGTAAAAATTATTGGAAAAACAGTTAAAATGGTCATATATAAATAGATTTTTAAGTGATTTTAACAAATATGAAAACTGAATAAGAAATTATTCTATATCTAAATTATTTAACAGTTTAGATGATAACAGTTTAGATGATAAATAAAAAGATTTGCATTGAAAAAGTTAACTCTTATGAAATCTGATGGTTTTTGTTTTACTATTTGGGGAGTGTTTTTGAAAATTTATTTATTTAGCTACAAGGTGTAAACCTATAATTGCTGATCCAACAATAAATAAATACATTGTAAATATTCGAAAATAAATATTAATATAAAATTGGAAAAAAAACCCGCTTCTAAATATTCTTCTCAAAATGTACCTTCATAGTCTTGCATTGTTAGCTGAGAGATATCGCAGCCACCATGCAAGCAAATAGTTGGTTGCAGACAGTTGCGGGTTCATGTCCCGGCCGATGCTATGACACATGGAAAAAAATGTACCTTCATATAATAACATATAGCAACTTAGACTGATAAATTGATGAGCTAGACTTCTTGTTTTATAGATATGATTTTCAAAATTTACTATCGAATTTTGATAAATAAATGTCAGCCATCTTTAATAAAGAAATGTTTAAACTTGCTTAAATTTATTATTATATGTACTTTAAACAATCGCTTCAATGAATTCTTTTTATTGACTCATACAATTATGCAACATTTAGAGTAAATAACAAGCTCTCTTCATCCAAAACCATTTTGCTATAAACTGCTGCTTGATAAAACATCATACATATAATATCCATAAAAAAACTTGAAATGGTAAACCTTTTTTGTATGTTGATGTAAAAACATATAATAAATATATTTTAAATACAATTTTTTTAATAATATATAAGTACAAAATAAATTAATATTATTTTTATTATATCTGCAAAATAAAGTTATTTTTTAAAATGCATATTTATTAAATAATTATTCTTTTGGATGCATAAAACATTTTTATTTAATCTAATCTGTTTATTCTTATGTAAAATTTTACATCAGAAAGTATAAATAAATGTAGACATCATTTTCTTTTTATCTTCACGTTTTATAACTACTTTCTGTGGTTGCAATACTATATTGGTAACAAATAATTTAAAAAATTTTATTTTTAAATATAAAACTAAAATTTCCACTAAATCCAAATATTTAGCAATTAAAATCACAATATTATATTAGTAAATAGAAAAATGAATATCATAACTAAATGGGTTATTATACATGGAATTTCATCTCTATTCGATTTGGTCACAAATAATATCAAGTTGCTTTTGGATCAAGAAATTGGATTATTTAATGTAGATATTTTAGAATAGTATAAATCTGTATGAATAAAAGAATACAAAATGGTTATCAATGTTCATATGATAAGGAAGTAAGCAATTTTATCCCATGATTAATTAGTTCAACAATCTTGCAGTTTCACTCTGTAGTACTGTAATAATTTAGCTTAAAATGGATCAATTGTGGATATCTATTTTTTGTCAGTATTGAATTTATTTGATAAGAAAACATTGTTTTAAAATGTATATTGATACATCAATTTTAACTAAAATCTTCAAATATCATTACCACAAAAAATTACCAACAAAAATGGAAATGTTTTAGAAGCAGCAAACATGTTTTCAAATGAAGGGCCTTGGTTTTCAAGGTATTTATTATGCTTGCATGAATTCACTTTTTATTAAAAAAATTAAATTGATAATTATAAATTTACATTAGTAAATGTATAATATTATTTTTGCAAAATTAAATGGAACGTTTTGGAATAATAGTGTAATGTTTAAACAAAATTTTTATTTGAATTCATTTATTTTCCAAGAAAAAAATCATATCAAGAAAAGTGTAATAACATCAAATCAAAAGTTACATTTAGAGGGGAAAAGGACAAATACTTCAATAGCATTATAAGGATTGCTTTTTCTGTGATTTTATTTTAAATTACATGTGAAATTTAAAATTTTAAAATAGAATTTAATTGTTTTTTTTATTTACGAAAATTTATATTAGTAATAGAAATGGAATTTACAAAAACTTTATATCATTCCAAGTACATTTCTGTCACAAAGGTCAAAAAAGAAAAACTATGGATTCAATTAAAAAATTTACTTTACTCCTTTTTTTAAAAAAATTCAAAGTTGAAATATTATGTACATAAAATTTTTAAAAGTATGATTACAGAAAAAGTTAAATGTTATTTTGTTAAAGATTTACTAATATTTATTGATCAAAATTTGGTAGCAAGTTTTGAAAATCATGTGTATAAAAAAGAAAATAGCATCTCTTGAGATTTTGGTTTGAGTTGTATGTAAGTAATTATATATTGCTTATTGTGATGAAAGTTTGTTAATTAGGCTTTAAAAACTATTCTAATTAAATTTATAATATGTTTATTATTGAATTACTAATCATAGTAAAGCATATCATAGCATATTAAATTAAATAGTTTGAAATAGACTTCTACTTCCAAAAACAATTTATAGTATTTAAAGTACCTTGATATAAATATCTGAAGAGAAAATATTAAGTTATGATATGTTTCTCAACTGATATTTTGTACAACCATTCTTACAGTTTCTTATTATGTACAAATTGCATAGAGTTAGAATATTTTATTTATAAACAAATTTTTATTTTTATTCCTATGTAATCTGATAACCAATGTTGAATATATGTTAATAAATTTTCATTTGTGAGATTATGCAAGTTTAAATATAAATAGCAAAAGAAAAGTATGAAAGAAAAAAAGAATTTAATTACTGTAAATATGTAATAGATTGTGTTATATGACTGCATAAGTTATTTCTTTTCATTTTAATACTGCATTTACTGTAACAT
The DNA here is from genome assembly GCA_028023455.1 of Epiperipatus broadwayi. Taxonomy (NCBI): domain Eukaryota; kingdom Metazoa; phylum Onychophora; class Udeonychophora; order Euonychophora; family Peripatidae; genus Epiperipatus; species Epiperipatus broadwayi. The sequence continues at coordinate 687,089 of JAQFVV010000075.1, forward strand.
CATATATTGTAGCATAATAATTAAAAGAAAGGTTGTTTCTAAAATCAACAAATATTATGTGCATGTATATATATATTGAATTAAATATTTACATGAATTGTTATAATAAAAAATAGAAATGAGAAGATTATATTCACGTAAATAGAGATAAATTTTAGTTTATGAGGTTGCCAAGAAATTTTCAATTACTACTAATTGCCAATCTTTGAGAAAATGTTTTTCATTAACCTACATTAGTTCTTTTGTTGGAGTTTTTTGTTGAAACAAAAAGAGGTCCTTTTTTTATTTCAAAATCCAAGTTTTTATATGGATTTAAACCCAGAAAGCTATTTTTATGGTGTTAAAATGCAAAAAAATAACATATTTCTTAACATTTTGTAAATAATATTTTAAACTTCTCTTAGAGGGTTGTAAATGGGATTGTTATTATAATAAAGAATCGAACTAAGAACATTATATCTCTGTAAACAGAACATTTATTTCAACAAAAAATTAAACAAAAAGCTATTATAGGCTAATGAGAACATTTGTGTAGCCTCAGAGATTGTCAATTACTAGTAATTGATAATTTCTTGGTAACATCAAAAGCTGAATGTTTTCTCTCTATATATATGGATATAGTATCTTCATTTCTATTCTCTATTATGATAACAATCCATGGTAATATTCATTTCAGTATATATAACACTCTGAAAAAGTTCAAGAAAGATATTCTTTTACATTATTAAACCTAGGAAAAATATCTTTCTGGGTTTAAATTCATATAACAATTTGGTTTGAAATAAAAAGTAATCTTCTTTTACATCAACAAAAATTATAACAAAAGAGCTATGAGAACACTTGTGTAGCATCAGGGACTGTCATTTCTTAGCAACATCAAAAACTAAACATCTCTGTTTTATGGATATATATATATATATATATATATATATATATATATATATATATATATATATATATATATATATATATATATATATATATATATATATATATATACAAATGACTAGTAGTAAGCTACATCTAGTGAACATTTTAGCACAAGCTTAAAGGCAAGTTGCACAATTTGTGTCTTATTTTATTAATTATTATAAGTGTGCCCTTGAAGATTTTTGCAATGTAATATTGTTTTAGCTTTTAATATATGGTGAGACTGAACTGAATTCAGACCCATATAGCTATCTGGTTTGTAAAGATGTATTTGAAGACATTTATGTGTCTGAAAAATTCAAGTTTTCAAACTGATAGTAACATATTAAATACATGCTCTGAGTTGGAGTTTGATCTAGTTTCGGAAATTCTAACTGTTCACTGAAGTGAGCCATTAAGCTCGAAACCAATTGGTCTGGAGATGATGATTTTTCAATAGAGATTTTAAATTCTTTCTCTGTTGGCACTTATAATTAAAGATTGTTTTGGAGCTAGTGGTAAGCTCCATCTAGTGAACATATATATATATATATATGACATCTTTTATCCGTGAAAATATTAGAATTAATATATATATATATAATGGTTATAAATGTGATTTAAGTCTGTATTAGTGTTTGAACTTTCCATTAAAAATAAATTAATGAACATGCCTTGTTTTGTAGATAGAGCTAAATATGTTTTTTCAAAACATTTTGTTATTTACAAAAAAAAAAAATTGTTTGATTTTTTTTAACCTGGAAAATCTTTGAAAAAAAATCGAAAGAAGATTAATAATTTTTATAATAAGCAATACAACTTCGTAAACATGTGCACAAATTATAGAATGTTAGCCATACTAAAATTGATAGTTATGTCATAAATTAACTATAATAGTTATTAATCTATTTATATCTGATATATTAAAATTAGTAGAGTTATCCTTTTGTATTCTAGCAGTACTGCACAGTAACTATTAGGGTTACATTTCCATCATTTTTATTTTAAAATTAAACTTTTGTTCTCTATTGTATACCAATAAAATTTATATTACTTGTTGAAAATATCCCTTTACAAAAAAAATATCTAAAAATAAAAATTTCAGTTTTTCAAATGTAAAATAAAAAAACAAATTGAAATACGTGATCAGAACAGGAACATTTTTCTTATTTAATGATTGCTGAATTGCCAATAAAATATTAAATAAATAAAATATTGGAAATCCATTTCTGAAGTCTAAATAATTAATTATTTATGTTCCAATTCCTTCTATTTATATTGAAGGAGTATAATAATAACATCAAAGTTGCAACATTTAATTTTTAGAATGAATATTTTTTTCTATATTATATATTGACATCTTTACATTATTTATTATAAATGAAAAATTTCAAATGCTTGATATTTTAAAAGTTATTATGTGAACTTTGCAAAATAACAAAAATAAATAAAGTTTTTAATTATAAGAATATCACTTTTCATTATTGAATTGAAACATTTATAAAACAAAATATTTTTATTTGAATTCCATTTTTAAAAGAGAAACAAATTTTAATTGGGGCAAAATTTTATATAAATTTATTATTATTAAAATTTAATAAGGAATTTTTTTACCAGCATTTACGAAAGCCATTCTTGTTAGCCAGTTAAAGCAATTTCCCATTTGCTAAGTTTTTACAAATTTTCTTCTTAAAAAGATATTTTTTTCAAATAAAATCTAATTGTAGTCATGTTATTTTATTATTTAAAAATATATATATAAACAGGCTTAAATATATAAATATTATATTGAAAATTATACTTTTCTTTTTAAAAAATTAATATAAAAAACATTCAGATCTGCCATATTGGATAGGTTGAGATTCCCTTGGCTTGTTTTCATATGCAAATTTAAAGTTGCATTAATATGAGATTTGTACAAAGCTGATATCTTCAGATTTTTTTATTTAATAATTTTAGTAAAGATTTGATCTGTGCATGGCAAATGAACATTATATATAACTTCAAAGTATCAAAAAAGTATAAACATGATAGCAGGTCTACTACAACACCCCAATATATTTAAAGTTTAACTATTTCACAAAAGTAAGCTATGATAGCACTATCATATTTGTCATTTTAAGCAGCACGATATCATTGTGATTGCTACTTTTCTATGTTGTTTTAAAGTGTCATAAATGTTAAATTATAGTGTATGACAGTCTGCAATGATTCTTTCTAAGGAGCTTCCATTTTTAATGTATTACTTTTAAAAAAATTCAAGAGATGTCAGTAGTATATAGACCTTTGTCTGTGATTGGCAGAACATTCTATTGTCCTAATACAGCTATGAAGAAGATGGCAATTTATGATTGTCTGATATTCTAGAATCAACTAAATGCCACACATAACATGATTTTAATTAATTGTTAATAACTATAGCAATATTTTTGTAAAAGACTTATTATTAAACTAAAAGCTATATAACTTGGGGGTGTTGTTATTGCAAATGTTTAATTTTTAAAAAGATGGGTCTTAAGAAGTATATGACTTAAAAACTGGAAGTCATTACAGGCTAAAAAGAAATTCATTTTTATAAAAACTGTAGATAAAATATTTTAATAACAATTAATAATATTTTAATTTTTATAATTTTTTTGTTTATTTGATGATAACTAATTCTAAATATATAATTTTTTAGTAACATAAAATTTTCATATCTAATATTTGGTCCTTTTAACTCTTTTGAATAGATATGATGAAGCCAATAACAATGTTTGCCTTTGTTATCAGTAAGACCTTCAGTTAGATACTTATTTTCACAATTTTAAAATATTGTTTTTTCATGTTTTAGAATTTTAATTATTAGAAGATTTAAATATTTAGAATATAACCCATAAGTATTTTTTTAATATACATAAAAAAAATTAATTGCACAAAAATAATCAAACATGGCATCATAGTAAAAATTTTCATTGCTAGAGTCAATTCAAAAATTTGAAGTCGGTGACATTGAAAGAATTAAGACACAGCCTCTGATTTTTTAAGATCACATAAAAACAATACAAATTTTTAAAATTATATTTTAAAATGTCAAACACTAACTGCTAAATTGTTTGTTACTGTGTTTGTTCTAGACAATTGTAACTTCCTTTCCGATCAATATTACATTATTCTTTAATTTTATATGTCAAATGCATTGACCATAAAGTGAACCTGGGTCATTTGCTTCAAAGGCAGCTATGCTAACCACTAGGCCACCAATGCTTGACTTTATTTTGTATAACATTATTCTCATCGTGTTTTTTTTAAAAAAACGAACATTTTTTAATAAAATATAAGTAAAATCATGATGATTTTTTGTGCTAAAATAAATGTTTTATAAATATTTTGCTAAAATAATTGTAAATAAACTATGGAAAATATACAATTTTTTCCCCAAATCACATAAATAAAATCTACTTTCAATTACCCTCACATGTATCCTCAAAGTTTGAAGACAAAGATTCTATCAATCAGCAGCATTATCAGCTCATATATATATATAATGATAAATAATATTTTAATAATGAATAACTATAATGACATGTGAAAATTGGCAGCTAGAGGCAGTTCAATTATTATTAAAATAGATTTGTAAAATTTTCACGTCATTATAGTTATATATGTTGATACGAATATTTTTATGGCTTGCATATATAAAAGACATATTTTTCAGATTCATCCATGTTAAAAAATTTAAATATTGATATACTGACATTTTTACTTGATCACACAAGTCATCCACTGGATGATAAAAGGTAGAAAGATGGTTGTAAAGGCGCTACAATCACTGATTTAAAAAAAACGTTAAAGTTCCACCAGTCTTTCCAAATAGGAGGAAGTTTGCATGTATCACCTTGATTATTGATACAATCTGGCCTTTTAAATATCTCAATGGCTTCTCTAATTTTGCACTGGTAGAGATTATCACACACACACACACATACACACATATATATATATATATATATATATATTAGGTTTTCTGTAAAATATTGACTTAAGTTGTTTTAAAACTAATAAATTAATATATATTTACTCATAGTTTCTGCTATCAAATTAATGCAAAACCTGCATACAATCTTACAGTTATCCATAGGAGAGTGAAGATTAACCAAAGGCACTGCATTATCATCTCTGTGAAAAAACAATGATCAATCAAATTAGGTTAATTGCAGTATTTGGATTTAGTACATATTATTGTGTCATATATAAGTTTAACACTTATAAATCAAAGAGTAACACATATATGCTTTGGCATCCAGATAAGTTGGCTTGATAAACATTTCCTATAGTTATAATTTTATTTTTTGTGACCTAATAAGTGAATTAAATGACTTTATTCTAATAATAATATTTTGCGTTAATAATGCTTTTTAATTCATGTGTAATAATTCTATCAACTTTAATATAAGAGGAAAATATGCCACACTTAATGAGGGAAAATTTGCTTGAAGAAAATTTCATTCCTTGGAAATGACTAATTATTACCGATACCTAAATTTTTTTATGCTTTTGTCAATGCTTTTTTTTTTAGGCAGCAATGGAAGATAATAAGCTCCAGACAATTATTGTGTATTGGTAAATATATTTTACAATGTAAAAATGTTTACTTAAAAACTGTTTTTTGTATGTGTGATTTGTTTTACTAATTATGACTGGTGTCAGATGCGGCTAGCCATAGTAGTTTGGAGATTGTAAAGATGTTTCAGTTTATGATGAACGGATTTGAGACTCTTGAAATTAAAAGAGATGTGAATTTAAAGAAGACGAATGCAAAAATTGTTGCAAATTAAAGGAAATGAATACAAAAACGGATGCAAATTCAAATAATTTAAAGATTGACTTGATAAATGAATTAAATGATAAAATTAATATCAAATTCAAAGAGTCTAAAATTAAAATCCAAGCATTAATGGTAGAATTAATAGCTAACTTGGATGGATCTAGATTTGAAATTAATATGATGTTAGATAGGATAGAAAAGCATAATCAAAAATTCCAGGCTGATTTTGTAGAATGTAGAAAAATGCAAACTAAAACTGAAACCAGATTTAAAAAAATAGAATGTTCCTTCCAAGCTCTACATTTATATATAGTTGAGAAATAAGAACTACATTCTAATAAAAGTATTGATGATGTAATACACATAGAGTTTGTGGTAAATAATTTAGAGATCAAAAATTTTTTAATGAATGGCAAAAAAATTGCTTTTGATTGTCAAAAATTTGAATTTGAGAATGATAATTTGGAAATTGGGGGCTATTTCGTTACTGAGAGTTTAATAAAGCAAAAGCTTAGCATAGATGACAATTTTAAAATTGAGAGTTCTTTAAATAAGGAAGAAAAAGTTGTTCTAATAGATGAATTTTGTTTTGGAAATAGTATCATGATGAGTTTAAGGTATAAATTTTATCTAAACAATAATCATGAATATAGCGTTTCTAGTTTTTATGGGGGAAATTTTAAGACTGGTGAAAGTAGCTATTACATGAAGTAAACCTTTATAAAGAGTTTGTGAGTAATACATATTAAACAATCCAAAACAAAGCAAAACTCTCCATATAGTAGTGCCATCTTGTGCTAACAAGAGCAATCAATGGATGCCAGAAGGCTTGTGCATAAAATCCCTATCTAGTGCCTTCTGGCATCCATTGATTGCTCTTGTTAGAACAAGATGGCACTACTATATGGAGAGTTTTGCTTTGTTTTGGATTGTTTAATAACAATTATTGTGCTAGTATGAGATAGTGATCATGTGATGTTTAGTGATCATGTGATATTTAGTAATACATATTGTGAGGATTTTAGCATAAGGGACTGCTATATCAAGATATATGACTGCAAGAAATTATTTAAGAAGCAGAATATTACCAGAAGATTTAGTTCACATTATTGAAGATAAAGATGGTAGGATAAAAGTGAACTGTTTAATTTATAATGATGTAGATTTCAAAAGTATAATTTATTAAATTACATTTAAATGTTTGAGTAGATATAGCTATAGTCAATAATATTTGGTTGATGGTCAAGAAGGCAGTAGGAAATTTATTTGGTATAAAAAATTTATATTTTCAAATGAATTAGGGAATGAATGTATCGATAGAAACTTGTGATATTTATTTGATCTTAGTGATTTATTTAATAAATATCCAGTAAGAATGGATTTTGAAGTAGAAATCATTATATTGATAACCTTTATCCTTTTAAAAAATTACCTGCTTCTATTTAATATCTTAGTTAATAGAAAGGGATCTTATAATACTAAAGAATTGATGCTTATTGCATCATTTTAAAGATTTGTTATTCAATATAAGCTGGCTTACATGAGATTTTCCTGTACATAAGCTTAGTCAAAATAAAGTAACCATATTTATTAATATGCTAAATATTATTATAGTCTAATTTATTGCTTTCTTGTTTTGATATACATATATATATTGAAATGATAACTTTCCAAGCTCCTATCGTTTCACCATCAAACCTAATGACTCACTCATCTGTGCTAAGTTCGAACCTATTTAAATGTTAATAAATTTAAAATTCACTCATATCTGTCTAAACAGTATTATATATTTACGTGCGAACCAACGCTATAATTAGATAGTATTAGGAAAATTATAGCGTACTAAATTTACTTAATATTTCTAATAATGTTCGTTATATTATTTAAGTTAAGAGTAAATTATTAATTTTGTTGTTTAATATTGTAATTTCGTATGTGGATATATAATCTGTGCTATATAGAAGGACATGATTTTAAAATATGTAAAAGCCGTTACCTAAAAATAATATTAAATGTTTCTTTAAATTTTGTTAAAAGATTTCTTGTTTTCAATATATTTCAGGGAAAAGTTTCTCGAAAATATATTGAAAAGCTATATCAAAATATGTTTATAAATTATTTTAAATAAATATGTAAAAAGGTTTGCGTTTTAAAAAAAAATGTAAAAGGTTGTTTTTAAATAAAAAGAGTTTCTATTATATGTAAGATTAAAAATAAAAGCTAGTCAAGTAATTAAAAAGATTTCTAGTTGTAAACAAGTGTCATTAACGACCACACCTGGAATCTGTAAAAAGTAAAACTAGTTCAAAATTTACTAATTAAAATCTCCTTAGATAAGAATAAGTTATTTTAAAATCTAAATTGGACATTGTTTGCAACGAAAAATCTTAATTATAATAATAGCTTATGGAATGTTTTTAACATAAGTTATCTAAGATTGTAAAATCTGGATTATAAATTGAAAAATATTTAATTAAATTTTGGGGGTTTAGTGAATCTTGAGGCGATAGATTCCGATAAGGAAAAGATATAAATACTCTGTATTTTTAACAAGGGAAAGAGAGCCATATTGTTAGAGAGAATTGCAGCCAGTTTTCATGATTGTTAATATTTAATATGTCTGGCTAAAAGCGGGCATTTTGTTGCTGTTACTCCGCATGGAGAATGAGGGTTTCTCTCGTTGCAATGCCTGGACCACCATCATGCCGATAGAAGAGACAAGCCTAACATAATGGAAAGATGATGCCACCAGCCACCCAGTCAAACTCACCAAACCAACAGCCAAGAACTTGCAGTCCAGATAAATAATACTGGTACCATTTTATTTTTCAAACCGCAGAGCTCTGTGTAAATGTGTAAATATATCTATATAAGTTAGCTAACTCTTTTTTAAAATAATTATAAAACTAAATGTAACCAAAAATCAAATCAATTTAATATTTTAAATATGTCAATTGCTATCAAAATTTAATGTTAAAGTTTAAATAATCTGACTATTTTTATATTTTCCTTTCATTTAAAGTAAATTATAAGTGTCTAATTTAAAGTTATATCACTGCGGTTGTGTCTATATTTCTTTGCTTATTTTAAATGCTTATTATATTTTATATGCCAATATTTCGAAACAGTGGGCACTTAATTTCATATTTTTAAGAAGATTTTATTTGAAAATCTTCGCGTAATTTGTTTATATCATCAACTTTCTGCGCTGTTTCGAAATCCTATTTTTTTTATTATTTAAATGATTTAATATGTGAAATGTGGCTCTTTTAAAATCAACCATTTAAAAACTTAACTTTATAGTTTTATTAAGAATTAAATTTAGCCTTGATCGTATGTATAAGTATATTTGTCATTTAAGTTCTTAAGTCCATAGAAATATACTTTCCCTCCTTAAAGTATTTATTATTTATAAGTAACCTTATAGATCGAGCATGTCAAAGTACAGATGTATTAATATTCCCTTTAGTAGCATAGACATTTATTATCAGGCTACACAAGAGTTGGTCCCAATTTGATAGAGCTAATATGCTATTGTCTTGTATTTCATAGTATGAAATATACTATTCTTTGCTTGGTGGATGTGATATATTATTTTGCTGCTATACATATGATATGTACATCAAGATGGAGCCACGGCATTGCCAGCACATCTTCTCTTACAGGGTAGAGCAGTAGCGAAGCCTGATCCAAGGCCAGGTTAGCATTTAAGACCACTGCGATTCCTGAACACAATGTTCCTTTTCACGCAGCATTGCGATCGGTTACAGGGTACCAGTGTTTGTCGCAAGAACCCTGAAGTTATTTCATCCATCTGCAAAGCAACTTTTCTTATTATTGTTTACCTGTGCCATAGCACATTGGTAAAATCTTATTTCAGCCAATTCTCCCACCTTAACATAACGCTTTCAGCATTCTGAATTTTTTTCTCGAAAGCCATATTCGATCAATTGTTCCTTGAGCTGGTTTATGCGCTCGTTATTAAGTCATGTTGTATTTTAGTAAATGAATTCATGATCAAAGTTCAATATAATTATTTATATAACAGCCACAAATTTAATAAGATTGGTTTATTGAGATTTATAGACATAACATAGTGATTATTTCTGTATTAATTGTAAAGCAATTCATAAGATTGGCACATGTTAAACCCATCTATGAAAATTTAATGATTATTTATGTAAAGCTATTTTGAATTACCCAATGTTTGCATACATTCTACGATGAAATGCTATTGTAAGTAAATGAAATATGGATAGAAGAATTGTAAATAAATGTTCTCTGTCTCGTTATTGATCTAATTCAATCCAATTCTAATTATTATTTATAGTCTATATATGTGAAAACCATGCATTAAGTTAAATTGAGTGATATATTTTAGACAATTAAGAACCTTTCTTTTAATTATCAGAGTCTTATTGCATCTCTGTGATCTATGTCGGCCATGTGGAAAGGTGTAATTTCAAGGTGGTCATTCATAGGGTCTTGAGTCTTGAAATCCTGGCTTACGAGTTGAAGTGTGGTCGGACTTAGGATGTCACCGTCCTAGTCTGGTCAGCTTCGGTCTCTTTTGCTTGGATTCTGAATTCTGTTATGAGAATGTACAAACTTGACTGTTACAATATATATATATTGTAACGGTAAGAATTGTCCCTCCATGCAACAAAATCTAGAACACAGGCAAAATACACTAAAGCTGATCAAGTATGGATACTGGGATCCAGAATCCGACCAATGTTCAACCCTTTCACCTCTTCCCAATGATTTAATACCCTATGGATGACATTTCTCAACATACACAGACATTCAATTAACCCTCAGTCCGGCATTCACTCCCGGTGGAACAAGAGACTTATAAATTAACTAGTTTATCACTGACTTGGTCAGATATACACACATAAGACTAAGTGTTTAATTAAAATATCAATGATTGCTTATAAAATATGATAGAATAATCTATCTATAGTTATGATGTATGTGTGAATTAAACTAGAGTTGGATAAAATGAACTTACGGACAATAAAAATTATGGAAACGAGTTATGATTTTAAATATTATTTTAATGAAACAACAACAAATAATAAATCAATAGATACAAAATTAAGTGATGGGAATGTGAGCTAATATGGTTGCAGCCGTATATAACTAATGAGATTAATGTTACATATCTCACTATAAATATTTAATACAATGTGGTGCGGTATTGGAGTTTATGCCTATCTTTATTAATATGCCAAATTTCTAGCTCTTTTGTAGTCTGCTAGTTCATATGGAAATTTACAGCCAAAGTTATATAACTAACTATAATAGCAGTCCTATGGCATCTATCTATATAAAATTAATTCGAGCATGTAATTAGGCTCAGAGATATGCAGGTTAGCATGTTAACCTAGATTAGGATATACTCTAATGCTAGATAAGCATTTAATATAAAGGGAGAGAAAACTGGCTTATAATAGGTTTACCTATATACTCTATGGCACATATTAAAATATTAATTAAGCAAAAAGGTGCGAATGGGTCATTATTCATGGGCTTCAGTCTCCAAAGACTCGGTTTGCCCTAAAACCGCTCAACTTGCTACGAATAAGAACATTAGTAGTTCAGGTAGTCGGATAAGCATTATGAATCATCTAGGTCCTTGTGCCCTAGTTCTAAAAATGTGCTTGAACCTGGAACTAAAGTGGATGAGTGTGGCCTCCACCAGCACATCATCAAGAATCATGCAGCAAGCTGATAAGTGTCATTGCGTACTTTGTAAGGACACATCCACAACTTATACATATATATAATGCAATTGTGTAACATTATATTACTGTGCCTTAAAATTAGATAGCATCTATTTGCATATCTATACAATCCAGTTCTCAAATTTAGTATTTTAAATATACTATTTAGGGACTAAATTAATTAGTAACCTAGTTTAATATTATCACCTGCATCTCAACATATGAAAATCTAAGGAGGGCAAAGCATATTTGTGGGGTGATTACAAATAAAACATTAAAATATGCTTTGAGAATATCTCTATGGCTAGTTCCGATGATATATGAGTTACACATATAAACATTTATAATTCATAACTAGAATTAAGCAAACTACACAAAATAACTAGATAACTGATTATTGTAATATTAATACCCAAAACTTAATCAGTAAAATAATAATATGATCTTGAAACAGCGAGTGAGAATGAAGAATAATAATTCAATTATTTAATATTTATTATAGTGAAGATTTGAAATTATCTTTGCAAATCAATAAGCTAAAATTATATTTATAAATACTTGCCGTTTCGAGTCATTTGGCATATAAAATATATATATATAATATTAAAATGATAAAATCATAGAATAAATTGAGTAGATTTTAGAAATAGGCATAAAAAGACCGCAAAAAATTGTACATTTAAAATAGATTATTAGAGTTTTACATTTTAAAAGAGAATTTAAGTTTTACATTTTAAAAGAGAATTCAAGTTTTACAATCAGGCAAGATTTAGCATTTTACAATCAGCAAGATTTAGCATTTAACAATCTTCTTTGTAGATTTTAGTAAAAGTGTTTGGGAAAGGCAGATTTAATAAATAGCTAGCTTTTAAAAGAAAGAAACAAAAGTCACAGTTTATAAACAGAGCTCTGGGAGAAAAATTTACCATTTAGTTGTTTCCATTGCAGTTTGTTTTGAAGCACTTGCGATGATAATAAGTTGACACTTGATGATGATTGAAAGTTAATGGAGTTTTCTTGGCTTGTGTACAGCATTACATTTTAGGCATTATATTTCATTAGACCAAAGTTTTCCATTCACTGCAAGAAGAGTGGTGATTTTAGTGCCTTCCTACTCAATCATTTTAAGATGAAATCGACATGGATTCTGCTTACAAATCACTTAATATATCTCATCTTTATTGGCAACAAAACTTTAAGCATTTATACTTTTTAAACTCTGTCCACCTGTTAATTTTTACAAGCCGGAATGTAGCTGAAAAATCCATTTATTTATTTTAGCAAAACATATTTAATATTTACAACTGGTAGAGAAACTCATTTATTTATTTTAGAGACACATTTTTAAATTATAACAAGTAATTTAGATTTTGTTTTCCTGTACAATGCGTGACCTACTTCGAAAATTGTTTACAAGATCAAATGTTATTTTGGACAAAATTACTTTCGTAATTAGTAAAAGACTTATTTTATAACCATAAGTGAATAAATGCAGAATAACAGGAAATATATGTACGCGATTTCAATAATACAACAATAAAGTTGCTAAATAATTTAACTAAAATATTTCTTAAACTAGAAATATTTATAAAATGTATTTCTCAAACTAGAAATATCTATATAATGAATATACATATCTGTAATATATATATACCATTAACATAACAATAATTTAAACTAAAATATTTCTTAAATCAGAAATGTTTATAAAATGAATATATCTGTAATCTATACGTATACTATTAAACTACAGACATGCAATATATATATTAATATATATATATATATATATATATATAATGATTCTGCATATATAATAATTTAATGTTATTTAAATGGGTACTCTGAGAGGGTTTAAACCTGGCATATGGATAGATGTGTGGGTAAAATAAGTGAAATGGGCAGTTGGATGAAACTGGCTGTTTCATATCCCCAGACTTACTTAAAAAAACAAATAAAAAAATGCCTTTACTTAATTTGAATTATTAATGATTAATGATCAAATGTTGGTTTTCATCTAAACAACCAAACTCAAAACTTTACTCCTGTCATAACATATCTCAATGTATTCCGCACCTTGCTTAGCTACTACACTCACACCCCACCTTACAATCAAAACTTATATAGGAATAGATATATAAAACAAAAAAATTTTCCTAAACTAATTAGATAATGCAAATTTATATATATATATATAATTATATTTCTAAAGTGATACCAAAAACAAATGTAAAAGTGATTACATGTTGTTAGTAAACCTCAGGGTTGGTTAGTTTAATTTACAAGTAGAAGGGTAGGGGTTTGATCCATATACATATAATTGTTTAGGTAGTATCAGGGGGTTGGTCGACACCTGGCTTTAGTCTAGGAGGATGATAAACCCATATAACCCTATCTTATCTTTCAATGCCATGACCATCTCATCTTTTGACACCCTCTTATCTTTCCACATCCTATCCTTCCATATTTTATCCTTTAACACCCTATCCTTTACCACTCTCTTGGTCTTTTTTCTAAATTTAATCTTGGTAGAGCACCAATATCTAGCTCTGTCACTACATCTGTAACCTTCTGCTGATAAAGTTTTGACTAAGGGTTGATTCCGTTCATCTCACTGTAAAAACACAAGAGACCCAGTGGATGATTTGTCTGGTGGTTTCTTGTGAAACACTGTCAAGAGGTTAACCTGTGAATCAAAACAGGAAAATGGTCTCTAAATGGTCCTCCAGGGTTCACCACAAAACCAACGCTTCTCCAGACCAGGAGCCACAGTCTGATTTTCATCTAACCTACTATAACTGGTTTGGATAAACCTATGCTTCTGTCTGAACATCTGCCTAATTTCTAAGGACTCTGGAGGTCTGCCCTGCCAGCAATGAAAGTCTCTGAAATCCTTCTTGACCAAACTGCCTACTGTATTGGTCCATGCTGCCAACTGTTGGTCTTTCATGGATGTGTGGCCTGGTTTAAATTTTACTTGATGTCTATTAAAGATACTCTTCAGGATTCCCTTTCCCTGACCAGAGTGGTATGCCATCCTACACTCAAGTTCCAACAGTGCACACTCCATCTCACTGTGGGTTTACTGATACTGACCTCTGGATCAATGATATTAAAATTAAAGTTTTCGGCTCCACCCAATATTTCTAGCTCAGATGGTCCTTTCTCAGTTTTTTTCTTTTCCTGGTGAAGCTCTATTTGTTCAACTATTTCACCTAGTAATTTAGCTGGAATTAATATCTCGGACTTTTCTATCCTTTTTTTTGGAATATATCCCACTTCGGTGATTATTTCTGAAAGCAGTTTTCCTCTTTCTTCAATCATTTCTAAATCAACTTTTAATCTTTCTGTTCCATCACTGACAGCTTCCAGCTTTTCTGCTCTCTTTAAAGGTTCCATAATTTCAGGTATGATGGGCACTATTTTTTCCTCACTTAATAGAATTAATTTAATAGTTTCCTTTCCCATCACAATATTCTCTTCTGCATTAGCAATTTCTACCCCCAATCTCTAAAGTACTTGGCTGAACCTTTTCTTCAATGGCTCCTAATTCAATCTTTTCCACTGGTATATTTATCTTTATAAATTCTCTTTCTGTAATTGATGTTATCTGTGCCTCAATTTTTTCACCAGGCCCCACTTCTCTTTTGGCAATTTTAAAGAATTTCTCCTAGTTTTTCTAAAGGTGGGCTTACCATTTCTATAGTTTCTCTAATAACCTCTATTTCTTCCTTCTTAGGCTCAACTTCTGTTTTCGCTTCCTTTGGTATAATTTGGGTTGTAAGTTGTACAGTTTTTGTAACCTGCTCTAATTCAGCCATATATTCTGGTACTTCTGTTTTATTGCTTTCTTTTTTCAGTGTACTATTTGTGGTATACTTGGCCGATTCAGTACCTTCTTTCCTTATCCTCATCTCTATCTCTTTATTCATTATCTCTTGCTCAAATGGACCTTTCTTGGTTTCTACTATACTCTGCTACATCTGATTCTCTGTAATATCTTGCTTGTTCAATTCCTCTCTTCTATCTACATTATCCTTCTTTTCTTTCTGATCTATCTCTGGGGTATCCATAATTATAACTTTCCC
Source organism: Epiperipatus broadwayi (assembly GCA_028023455.1). Taxonomy (NCBI): domain Eukaryota; kingdom Metazoa; phylum Onychophora; class Udeonychophora; order Euonychophora; family Peripatidae; genus Epiperipatus; species Epiperipatus broadwayi. The sequence goes on from JAQFVV010000075.1 coordinate 702,622, forward strand.
CATCTTTGGACTCACAACTTCCTTTGCCAGACATTTCTGCTCTTTTCTCTGTTGTATTTCCTCCGGCTCAGGCCAACATGAAGCCTCCACTCTTTTCTCCACTGGTACACTCACTTCCTTGATATATTGTTCGAAGGTTCTTTCTATCTTTAAGTGTCACTTTTTGTAATATTCTTCTAGTTCAAAAATTTTTCTTTGATACTTTTCCTCTATCCACAATAATTTCTTTTCTCCTTTACTTCCAAAACATAAATCCAGCATGAGGCATAGTCTGGGGGAACCCTGGTCAACCATTGTCTTTTCAGTCATTAAGGCTCCCTCCAACATCATGATCCAGGTTGCCTTGGGTATCCCTGGTGGGTTATTTCCCTGAATGCGGCCTCCTTCCTTTCCTTCACCCATTTTTCTCCACTCAATACCTTCTCTGTCATATTATCATTCATTATTAAAAGTTTTCTAAAGATTCTATTAATATGGCTTATCACCACTCTTCCCCTCTGGAAATGGATTCACCTATGGTCCCAATCTCTAATCACCTCAGCCCACTCTAGCTTACCCTATCTCCATTATGTATAGTGTCATATTTAACTTATAAAACAATTTAGTCAAATTACAATAGCTATGCCCAATATGTTTATTAATTTTTCCTGCCTAACATACATATGGTTCATAAACTATAATACTAGAAATCTGAATATATAAGCTTCATAAATTATAGTACGAGAAATTTGAAAATATAAGCCATATAAAATTTGTGAATCAATATTTATTAAAACAAAATTAATTTTACCAAGTGCTTGTTTCTTTTGTAAAGCAACTGCAATCGTTTCTACTAATAAAAAAAATTATACAGATTTATTATTGTGTTTAATATTATTATTATTACTGCTATGCCAGTTTTAATTTTATTTCAGTACCCATATACTAATATAATTTATTGATCTTGCCCAACTCGTTTCATTGTCCGTGTCTAACTCTTTAAAACCCTACACACAAAAAAAACATTGGATTTCTTTTATCACTAATATGCTTTTCTCACTCCTGATGAAAACATTTATTATGAGAGACATATAGTCTTCTCTGCGCGCCAGTCATCAGTGAGCAAGTAAAATTAAGCTTATGCACATCATATATCAAAAAAATTCTTTAATTGTTTATTAGGCCACTCTAATAACAATGAAGTATTTCACTTAAATAGCCCCATGTATATATATAAAGTCTGCACCAGCAAAAGAGAAAAAAGAAAAAATCCATATGAAACTCTATATGCCTACCAAAAAAAATTATTTTACATATATAGTCTGGGAAAAATAATATTGTATATCCCCATATTATTTTATAATTTTAACCTTTGACTATGGGATTGACGATTTGACAAAGTTTGAAACCAAAAAAAAACAACTTTTATTGTACATGTTGTATCCCATGTCAATATATTATGAACATACATATTACAAAAGTTATGGCATATTTAAAAAAAAAAAACTGGAAAATTTTCATATATATATAATTACTGACACAGAGTGTGAAGATATGGACCAACTCAGTGTATGAAGTAAATCCCTATTTCCCAATAAAGTACTCAAACCTGGACAAAAATTCCATATGTATTAATGAGTCAATAAATAAAAAATTTCTACACACACATACACGTGTATTCAGTGTGTGAACTAGATCGAGGACCTCATTCATGCTTGGATGTCCGGAATCGTGTTTAAAAAAAATTTATATCACATGTATAGAAAACGTTATATATCTTTAAAAAAAAAAACTATTTTCTGTTTTACTTTTTTTTTTAATTTAAACCGAAATTATCATTTAGGTATGTGCATGTTTACATTATAAAATCCATACTGTTGCATTAAAAGCTCGGAAAAAAAAAATCAATACATATTTTTTTTTTTTGAAAAAACAAACATTTAGTACACATATATATTTAACCCATTCCTATCTTTTCTCTCTGCCCACATGCATTCAATTAACAGTCATGTAAAATAATTACCAAAATCTAACATCTGGGCATTTATAATCCGAAAGAAAAAAATTGTACAAATATATATTTCTTACTTCCACATATATTCGATTCAAGGTAGAGGAAAATAATTAACGAATCGAGCAAAAAAAAAAACTAATACCTATATATATATTTTCCACTCACACACATTCAATTTAGTGTTATGGAAATAATTAACGAACTCGATCAAAAAAACAAAAAAACAAAACTAATATATATATATTGAGGAAGCAAAAAAAAATTTTAAAACTTATTCTACTTTGGAGTTAGAACTCAGAAAAAAATATTTGACTTAGGATATATGTGAGATTATACTATTGAAATCCTAGAACCTGGAGAGAAAAAAATTATACATGTATCAATCAAAGGGAGTGTGGGTATACTATTCGAAATTCCTAATTTACAGCATTAGAACTCGGACAAAAAAAATTATACACACATATATGCACATCTCTTCTCTCCACATATATTCGGTTTAGGAAAAAATCACATAATATATATATATATCCAATGTGTTTTCAGTTCATGGTTGTGGAAGTAATTGAATAGACTCACGTTTGGGTGGCCAGGACTCAGGAAAAAAATTTACACATGTATTTTCCCTCTTTTGTGCCAGATTCATTCATGGTTTGCTCAGGGTTGTGTAATAAAATTCTGTTGGGGCAGAACCCAGGAAAAAAATTACACATATATAATAAGTGATATGGTTACACTCCTTTGTCACCCTCCCCTCTCAGGTATGTAGGTTTATATTCAAAAACCCCAGTTGGTGCGCCAGAATGTAAAGAAAAAAAACCTATGTAATGGTAAGAATTGTCCCTCCATGCAACAAAATCTAGAACACAGGGGAAATACACTAAAGCTGATTGAGTACAGATACTGGGATCCAGAATCCGACCAACATTCAACCCTTTCACCTCTGCTCAATGATTTAATACCCTATGGATGACATTTCTCAATGTACACAGACATTCAATTAACCCTCGGTCCGGCAGTCACCCCCGGTGGAACAAGAGACTCATAAATTAACTAGTTTCTCACTGACTTGGTCAGATATATATATACATAAGACTAAGTGTTTAATTAAAATATCAATGATTGCTTATAAAATATGATAGAATAATCTACCTATAGATATAATGATGTATGTGCGAATTAAACTAGAGTTGGATAAAATAAACTTATGGACAATAAAAATTATGAAAACGAGTTATGATTTTAAATATTATTTTAATGAAATAACAAATAATAAATCAAAATATACAAAATTAAGTGATGGGAACATGAGCTAATACGCTTGCAGGCATATATAACTAATGAGATTAATGTTACATATCTCACTATAAATATTTAATACAATGTGGTGCGATATTGGAGTTTATGCCTATCTTTATTAATATGCCAAATTTCTAGCTCTTTTGTAGTCTGCTAGATCATATGGAACTTTATAGCCAAAGTTATATAACTAACTATAATAGTGCTCCTATGGCGTCTATCTATATAAAGTTAAATTGAGCATGTAATTAGGCTCAGAGATATGCAGGTTAGCATGTTAACCTAGATTAGGATATACACTAATGCTAGATAAGCATTTAATATAAAGGGAGAGAAAACTGGTTTATAATAGGTTTACCTATATCCTCTATGGCACATATTAAAATATTAATTAAGCAAAAAGGTGCGAATGGGTCATTATTCATGGGCTTCAGTCTCCAAAGACTTGGTTTGCCCTAAGACCACTCAACTTGCCATGAATAAGAACATTAGTAGTTCAGGTAGTCGGATAAGCATTATGAATCATCTAGGTCCTTGTGCCCTAGTTCTAAAAGTGTGCTTGAACCCGAACTAAAGTGGATGAGTGTGGCCTCCACCAGCATGTCATCAATAATCATGCAGCAAGCAGATAAGTGTACATTGCGTACTTTGTAAGGACACATCCGCAACTTATACATATATATAACGCAATTGCGTAACATTATATTACCGTGCCTTAAAATTAGATAGCATCTATTTGCATATCTATACAATCCAGTTCTCAAATTTAGTATTTTAAATATACTATTTAGGGACTAAATTAATTAGTAACCTAGTTTAATATTATCACCTGCATCTCAACATATATAAATCTAAGGAGGGCAAAGCATATTTGTGGGGTAATTACGAATAAAACATTAAAATATGCTTTGAGAATATCTCTATGGCTAGTTCCGATGATATACGAGTTACACATATAAACATTTATAATTCATAACTAGAATTAAGCAAACTACATAAAATAACTAGATAACTGATTATTGTAATATTAATACCCAAAACTTAATCAGTAAAATAATAATATGATCTCGAAACAGCGAGTGAGAATGAAGAATAATAATTCAATTATTTAATATTTATTATAGTGAAGATTTGAAATTATCTTCGCAAATCGATAAGCTAAAATTATATTTATAAATACTTGCGGTTTCGAGTCATTTGGCATATTAAATACATATAATATTAAAATGATAAAATCATAGAATAAATTGAGTAGATTTTAGAAATAGGCATAAAAAGACTGCAGAAAATTATACATTTAAAATAGATTATTAGAGTTTTACATTTTAAAAGAGAATTCGAGTTTTACATTTTAAAAGAGAATTCAAGTTTTACAATCAGGCAAGATTTAGCATTTTACAATCAGGCAAGATTTAGCATTTAACAATCTTCTTTGTAGATTTTAGTACAGGTGTTTGGGAAAGGCAGATTTAATAAATAGCTAGCTTTTAAAAGAAAGAAACGAAAGTCACAGTTTTTAAACAGAGCTCTGGGAGAAAAATTTACCATTTAGTTGTTTCCATTGCAGTTAGTTTTGAAGCACTTGGGATGATAATAAGTTGACACTTGATGATGATTGAAAGTTAATGGAGTTTGCTTGGCTGGTGTACGGCATTACATTTTAGGCATTATATTTCATCGGACCAAAGTTCCCCATTCACCGCGAGAAGAGCCGTGATTTTTAGTGCCTTCTTACTCAATCATTTTAAGGTGAAACTGATGTGGATTCTGCTTACAAATCACTTAATATATCTCATCTTTATTGGCAACAAAACTTTAAGTATTTATACTTTTTAAGCTCTGTCCACCTGTTAATTTTTATGAGCCAGAATATAGCTGAAAAGTCCATTTATTTATTTTAGCAAAACATATTTAATATTTACAACTGGTAGAGAAACTCATTTATTTATTTTAGAGACACATTTTTAAATTATAACAAGTAATTTAGATTTTGTTTTCCTGTACAATGCGTGACCTACTTCGAAAATTGTTTACAAGATCAAATGTTATTTTGGACAAAATTACTTTCGTAATTAGTAAAAGACTTATTTTATAATCATAAGTGGCAAAATAAATGCAGAATAACAGGAAATATACGTACGCAATTTCAATAATACAACAATAAAGTTGCTAAATAATTTAACTAAAATATTTCTTAAACTAGAAATATTTATAAAATGTATTTCTTAAACTAGAAATATCTATAAAATGAATATACATATCTGTAATATATATACCATTAACATAACAATAATTTAAAATAAAATATTTCTTACATCAGAAATGTTTATAAAATGAATATATCTGTAATCTATACATATACAATTAAATTACAGACATGCTGCTCGCATATATATACATGATTCTGCATATATAATAATTTAATACTATTTACATGGGTACTCTGAGAGGGTTTAAACCTGGCATATGGATAGATGTGTGGGCAAAATAAGTGAAACAGGCAGGATGAAACTGACCATTTCAATATATATATATATAACCATTAGAAAACAGTAACCACCTAAACATACCAATATAAATAGTAATCAATATTTCTCATGTTATTTCACTTAATATTTGAATATATATATATATAATATGATTTTCATAGGTATTAAAAAGCATTGTAATGTAAAATTAACGTTTGTTAAATCATCATGTCTTACAATGATGCGATTTGTATATTTGCTCTTTATTAGTTACAAAGAATAGAGAAAGTAGTGTAATTAAGTTTAATATTTAAAATTAATATATTTGGTGTAGTAAGTTAATATCATTTGCTATAGATTATTCTCTGTTATTATTCATTTCATTAACTTAGTAAAAAAAATTTTTTTTAATTTTTTATAAAGGGGAAGAATGTAGTAGTTAGTCTTTGCTGTGAATTAAAAAAAAAAGATATACACAATCTTTAAAAGATTTTTTTTCATTTTTATTGTATATAGTTACAGAAAAAATTATCACTTTATAATTAGAGATCTGTTGTATCTATTTGTTTCATGTAAAGTTGTTTTTTTGTTTTAAACTGTTTATTTATTTTTTGTTGAAAGTTTTTGAGATTAAAATCTTTTATTTACATTTGAGTGAAAAACTTATTTTTTTTAAGAAAAAAATTGAAATATTATGGGCAATTATAATATTTGTGTGTTGATATGTGTTTAAAAGAACAAGGGAGATATAAGATTTAAACCTTAATAAAATTATATAAAGAGTTTAACTATTTATATTATATTTGTATTATTTTTTGTTAATATTAAAGTTAATTTTAAAAATAGTTGAATACAAGATATTAAAAAAACAAATGTTCAAGTTGTGTGTGAAAGTGTGCAAAATGGACAGTGGAAAATTTTAGCATTGCATGGTTTTTAGAAGATAACTATAGTAATTTTAGACAACATTAATTTTGCAGTAAGAGGGATTGTTTACCCTTAATGAAAAAAAACTAGGTAGTTGATAAGAAACTTTTGAACCAATCAGATCATTTTCTTTTAATATAGTTTTAAAAAATGGCAATATTATTAAAGTTATTAACCATGATAGTCAGATAGATAAAGATAGTCCAACAGGATTTGTTAAATCTCCATTCCATTTGCCTACATTATCGCTGAGTCTCTATGGCATAATATTAATATTAAAAAAAAAAACTAAAATAAAAGCCTACCTAACAAAAAAGGAAATCTATCTTTTTTAAATGCAAGCATTGAAGAAGTTACATTTTAAAGATATCTGGAGGGAGAATGTTACTGCATGGACCAATTAATAGTTTGTCAATATTTCTAAGAATTCTTAAATTTTTCTGTCTACCTGTAATCATCTAAACAACTTTGGAAGCAATAGACTTTTTATTTAGAACTTTTAAAATTTAACCAAGATGAATTTTCTTTTGTTAACCTTCACTTTTCTAGTTCCTAAACAATTATTACTTGGGAAACCTTGCTGAAAATCAGATTGATAATAAAGTTTAAATTTAGAATTTTATATTAAAAAAAAAGAAAAGAAATAAAGACATTATTTCCGTTAATAATAAATTTATTATGAATTGTTGCTATGCATTTTTTGTCTTAGATCTACCAAAGAAACATTCTTTCAAAACAACAAAGGTAATATTAAAAAAAATATTTTGCTTTATATGTAATACATGTTTGCAAACATTCTGTGTAATATTTTTTTGGTGGGAATGGTTATACTTATATAAGAGTTATATAGTGATTTTTATAATTTATTATCATTATAAATTTTAAATCTAACAAATACGTCCTTCCAGAGTAAATAGAATTGAATTGATATTTAGTGAGTCATTGAGGATACAAATATTAGAAATAAAACATTGGTAAATTTATTTGTTATGCGGATAATTTGAATGGTGGTCTTCCTATATTTGGTGTTATCGAATGCGGTAAATATTTTCCTTTATTTGTATAAAAAATAGTGAATTCCTCTCAATGCAAACTTGTTTTATCTGAGATATGTGAATTCTTCTCATTGTGTAGCTCTATCATTTTTTTATGTAAGAGATAAATTATTTTTTTCTTATTATATGTTAAATGAGAATATACATGATTATTTGCATTAATATATTTCCTTTACCTTTGTCACTTATTAAATAAACCATTACTTGTAATTCTAAGTTAAATTGTTTAGAAGTTTCCTATATTATATTTTGTATTGGTAGATAAGTTCAATATATTATTAAAAAGAACTTTTAGCTGTGTAACACATATAAAAACTATATCCTAAGTTAGTTCTTTATTTTATGAACAAATAATTATTATATTATTTTATAGAATTCTAGTTAAGATCTTTTTTTCCAGCTTATAGAAAACAACGCTGAATATAAATAGCATCATTTCACTTGAGATTTTTTTATTTTTCTTTAACATTTTGAAGAGCTGTAGTAACTTCATAAATATGTTTGTTAATTAATTATGTTAATATGAAATCATTTAAATATCAATAAAATGTATATAATTTTTTTTTAATTTGGTTTTTGTATATATTTTTTTTATAAGGTTAATGTTTATCCTTTATTTATAGTCACGTGTATTAGATTCGTTATGGCATTTTGATATTTACCGTAAGATATTAAATATGCATACAGTAATATTTTCTTTTGCTTAGCTGTATTAAATTACTCTTAGATATTATAACATTGTAATATAAAAAGAAAAACCATGATGTTTACATTAAAAGAAATTTTAGGATTATTGGCTTACTTATTTTAAATATATGTCGGGATCAAAGAAATACCCCTTTGATTTTGATGTATATTTATTTGAAATACGTACATATGTAATAGAAGAGTCTTAGATATAAATACAGGTTATATATTATAAATTTAGCTAGACAGAAGTGAGAGATTTATTATTATTGATCTATTATTTATAATTATAATTTTTGACTTGATCAGTTCGTAGAGAATATTAAATAAGAAAAACCAATTTTATTTTCCCATTATCTTTGTAAGTACCTTACAGTTTTTGCCAGTCAAAGACGTGGAATATTTCAGGAGCCAGCTTCCAACATCATTTACCGTCGCAATATATATATTATTTTAGTTCTAGTATAAGAGTATGTGTTCAAATCTCCTATGTTATATATATCACTTCTAATTACAAGTGTCAACTACTGCTAATTATTTGTTAAACTGGAAATTATTCCTAACTCTGATATAAATTTTAAACCTGAATTAAAGATTAATATATCGATTTCTAATAAAGCATAAACAAATAAAGTATCTTAATTTCCCTCTTCCTTTTCATGTATATTTTTAGTCATATTTAATACTGTCACTCTATTATACATTCTTAAAACATATAAATAAAATCACCATAAAATTACAAAGGGTATCAAGATGCATTTTATGCAGAACCATATACAGTAGAGTGAAATATTTAAGTATATTCGAAATACATATACAGTGAGAGATGGTGATATAAATTTGATACATTGGTAAATAGTTGCGTTATAAATTTATTATTATTATTAATTACATGAACCCTACAATAAACTTTTAAAATTTTGTTAATATGAAAAGCCATTACTTTTATCAAACTTTCTAATATCTAATACACTTGTAATAACAAAACGTAATAATATATAATAAAATAAACAATTTTTAACATACTAATAAATAAATAATAACTATAGAAAGTTTTTGATATATATGGAATACTATAATATTATATAAAAGTAATAATCATGTTATTGGTGTGCCGATATTAAAAATATAATGCTATAGTTTAGTGTAAGAAGTTAAATAAATGTTAGGAATGTGAACAAAACGTTTTTAATAAACTTTTTATTATCATCAATCATAAACACAACTACTAATTATATATATTTTTTAATAAGACATGTATTAACTTATTGATATTTCTAAACAAAATAATGTAAAATTTTTGAAATAAAATATGTCTGACGTTCATCTAAAGTGAATTTTAATGTACACAGATATACGTAATAATACTATCAACTAAATATAGTTTTTTGATGTATTTTTTTTTTTATTAAAATAAGAACATTAAACTTTTAAAAGTAAATAAACTTCTAGTGTATTACTAAAATTCCATAAAATTATACTATAGTCCAACTGATTAAATAAAGTTAAATTTTGAAATGATTTTTATATTAGATGGAAAATATAAATATTACCCCACATGTTTATATATCTGATTGTATCAATAAGCTAGATGGTACATGCAAATTTCCTTCTATTTGGAAAGATTTTTTTAAAAAATATTATTAATTTAACATTTTTGCTATTGGTGGAACTTTAACGTTTTTTTTTTTTTTAAATCAATGATTGTAGCGCCTCTACAACGGTCTTTCTACCTTTTATCACCGAGTGGTTGACTTGCGTGATCAAGTCGAAACGTCATCGGTATATCAATATTTAAATTTTTTAATACGGATGAACGCGCAAAATATGTCTTTTATATATATATACTGAAATACAGACTTAAATATATTTATTTCACAAAGGCAGTGCTGAATTTCTTAATCATGTGGGGTGATTTAATATATATATATATTAAAAATATTTACAATTTTCATTTTATAGAAGAAAATATGTTTATACATACCATGGCAGATGTAATTCCAGAACCAGTCTAAAATATATATAGCGATATATTTTATTGCAAAATTATTTTTCTTAAATAATAGTACCCATTCGAATTTTAAAATAAATATTTTTAATAGTACAAAAATTGCGTTTTGCAAACATTTAAAATTTAACTACCATTGATACCTTACATTTTGTAACATGTTCATTTGTTTTTTATTTATAATTTTTTAGTGGATAAATTTTTCACAAAGAAACTATATCTCTATTACGTAATAGATTAAAATATTTATATGTAAAAGACCAATGTTTAAAAGATAATTATTATAGATAATTGATAACAAACATTTACCAAGTGAACTACAGGAATATGCAGAAATGCTTGCTACTTTATTATTATCCCTATTAACATTATTATTGTTATTATTATTTTAATAAAATTTTTATATATTTTTGTACAAAAAAGTCTAACATATTTCAATTTATTTTATTAGCCATATATTATGAGAGGCAAGCAAAAAATATGTTTAGATCAGAGGTGGGCAAATGGCGGCCCAAGGGCCACGTGTAACCCTCTAAGAGTTTTTATGCGGCCCTCCAAGACAATCAGGAAAATCCATCTTGAACTGAGATTTTCTTCCTGTGCACGACCGAAGATTCATCTATTATTTTCCACTAGGATGGTCACATCAATACACATGCACAGTGTAGATACTATGTGCAGGGCTTTTCCAGTTGATCTAGTTAATTTCAATTTTGTCTTTGCATTAGCAAATATATACATTTCCAACTTTAGTGAAACCATGAACCCTCCGAAAAATCGATGATGAATGTCAAGTGTTTAATGAAGAATGGACAAACAAATATTTCTTTGGTAATACAGGGAATAAAGCAGTGTGTTTATTGCATCATGAAAAAAAGGTGTGGCCCTCCGCTAACCTTCGCTTTTACAAAGTGGCCCTCCACCAATATCTGTGGCCCTCGAGCCAAAACAATTGCCCACCCCTGGTTTAGATTAAAGGAAACTTGAAGCTCCCGAATTTACAAAAAAAAAAAGCAAATTAAGACTGGTCTATAAGACAAGTATTTTCAATTAATAGTATATAGACGAAAATAGCATCAAATCCAGAATATTTCTTACGTGTAAAATCTAATTTTAATTAATCGTCTAAAAATATCGAGTTTATAATATATTTCCAAGAGTCATTATAATAAACAAATTCATGATTAATGTTATTAGCTTAGAACTGTTCTGAACATCAGTTGTAATTTTGTTTTTATATTTTTAAATTGCAGTCATTTATTTTAATAAACTTATTAAAAATCATTAAATAATTTTACAAATTACTGAATTTTTTTTTTAAAAACGAATTTGAACAGAATAAAAATAATAATTGAAGTCATAAATGTACACAGTTTTAATTTTTTATTATGAAATCAGAATTGTATAGTAATTTCTTCTTTGAAAGATAGGCTTTTAAAAATGTAAAATATTTTTTTTATGGTACATATTTATTCATCGGCAACCCAATACTTTATCTTTATATTTTGTCTTTATAAATATTTTATAGTAAAGTAACATCAAGCGTAATTGTTACGTTAAATTGAAAAAAAAAAACTAGAGGTTTTTAATTTTATTTTTGACACATCTACCAAGTGTTGACCAGCTTTGTGCACACCTTCATATATTGCTCTAAAACTCACTCCCATCAAAACAATTAATTTTTATGGCATTGATTGAAATTTGAAATATACTTAAAAATGAATGTATATGAATAAAGAGAAATGAAATTGGAGTAACGATATCTTGTATTTACTTTACAATTCATATAAAAACTAGATTAATTTTATTTGGGATTAAAGAATATATCCTAGCTATAAGTGATATTATAAAATCTGGTTTAATAAGTTATTAGTATTAATCATTAATGTATTTATCTAAAGTGGATATTGTTAAAGATGTGAGTACATATACTTTGGCACTTGTAAAAAAAAATGTAAAAATTCAGTATTGATAAATCTGAGAAAATGATGAAACATGTGGCCATGCATTTTATGGACTTTATTTTCAGTTTTTTCTATTCATATTTTTCAAGAATATATGATTGAGTGGAAGCTTTGAATCTATCTAAAAAGTTATGTATAGAATAAGAAGAATGAAATTAAACTAATGACTACCATGTGTTTGTGTTTAATTAAAATTAAAGAAATAAAACAATATATTAATGCTCAAATAATTTGAAAGTTTATATCTGGCTGGAAATGATATGATAATTTTTAATTTAATACAACAATATCATCATCCACTGTAGTGCAACCTAATGTAAGGTTGAATAATCAATTATTATCATATGCATATAAAAAACCTATTACAAGTAATTAAATATCACCCAAAGATGAATTTCTGGCATTTGCCTTTATCAATGTGACTTGGAGATCATATTACCAGATTTGAATCACAAACTTCATAGACAAAGGTAATCGTCAGATAGATAGATATTTTGTATGCATTTGATAACGACTGATTACCCTAAAACTAATGCTGTATATCATTAATGAGAACTGCTCTTTTCTTCTTGTAATGTTGAGCTGGAGAGTTTATTAATTTATTATTTTTAATCTAATAAATGTAAAGAGGAAATCAATGATTTGAATATAGAAAAAGTTTAAAACACAACATATATATATATATATATATATATATATATATTGTTGTTGTTTGTAATGTTAATTGACTATTTATTAGTTTGCATTACAGTGACATGTTTATTTCATGTTTAAAGATGTTTATTTAAACTTCATTGTGTCAATATTTCATTCTCTGTAGTCAAAATGCAAGCTTTAAATGTCCATATATATTGAATGAACCATTACTAAAAATGGATTTCCATTCTTGCTATTAAAAGATGTGAAGGTTGCCTTGATATCAGTGAGAAATATTGATTACTATATTTTACTGTGAATGTTTAGGTGGTTACTGGTTGGAATTTAATTATATATATATATGAAAAAATAATTTGTAGGGTTATTCATTTATAATTACTTAATTAGAAAACTCTTTACAGAACAGTAGCTAATAAAATCCATCTTCTGCAGGTAAAGAGTTAAAGTAAAACTGTCAGGCTGATTGTATTCAAAAGAACTTAGAAATATACACTGTATATCCAGCATTTTTTAGATTTGAATGATGATATTGCATTAAAATTGTAATTCACATCTTATTTTATTTGCCTAGCTAAATAAGTATAGTTTTTACTTTAAATAGTGATCTCCTAATGTTTAGAGTAAGAAATGAATAATTATAGATGGTGTTTTTTTTTTGTTATAATAGTAACAACATCAATTGTTTTTCAGTATTTTGTTTGTAATTTTAATTTTTTAAAGCATCTGATTGTGTAATATTTTTATCTAAGATTTTCTGATTTGTATTGTTTTTCTTCAGATAATAACCATTATAACTTTATTCTTGAAGAGATTAAAAAAAGATGTAAGGAAAGAAGAATGTAATAAGACTATCATGTTACCTATATAAAAACATATTGCCTTAAATATTTTTTATCTACTATTACATACAAAAAGATCTCCAACTATTCTTATAAATAATAATAGTATGATAAGCTATGACATTTACTTCATTAAATATAAATTATATTATTTACATGAAATATAAATTGTATAAAGTAATATAAAATGCAATGTAATAAAATATGGTTTAAAAATATCTTGGAAGATACAATTGTATTCTCATTTAAGTCATATTCTTCTGACTAGATAATTTTTTGATATAGGGTTATCTAAAATATATTTAAAAAAACTTAGTTAATATCAAAAATGGAAGATATCTTCCACATAGCTAGATAAGTGAGTGAAGTAATAATCTTAGGGTTTTCCTACTTTATTTTATTAAGCAGATTAAATCAAGAAAATAGTTCATTGATAATATGATCACAGTATCATAATTGTTATTTTTAGTTTTATTTATTTTTTATGTAGATGCAAAACCACATTTAGTAATCTTTTGCTGCCCAGTCTCTTTAAAAATATTTCCACCAAGTAACAATACATAATATGAGATTATTCTGGAAAATAATTTTATAAGAGTTCATTTTTAAGATGTGATTTATTTCTGCATCTCCATTTTACATATGTACTTTTATATGAATTTTCATTATGAAATCTGAAATTACTTAGATATATATTTAAAAACAATTCTTTTTTGAATAGAAGGTCTATGAAGAATCTTTGTTTTAAGATGAAATAGTTTTGTGTTGTAGTGATTGAGTAATTGATATTTTCCAATTAAAGAAACTTTTTATATAACCGTGTTCTTATGGAAAATATTTTATGTCACTTTCAATATATTGTATTTTTTTCTTGTTATTGTTTTATTTAGAAAATACATTACTGTTGCTTATTTTCTAATTATCTCTAACCTAAAAGTATATATAATATACTTCTATTTAAATGCTGCTTATTTTCTATATAAATTTTTGAAATTTTGAAACTCTCTTTTCCCTGTTCACCATTTAAAAACGGAAATGTGTTTTGGGTTAATACATAATTAACCATAGTCAGTATGACTTATAAAAGTTATATGATGACATCCATAGCTCTAATTACATATTCACTATTATTTTTCAAGGTCAATGTATGTAAAAATAGATTAAATATATATATATATATAATTTTTTAAAAAACAGTACCAATTTTCTCCACACAGTAATACCACAAGGCTCCTATGAAGGCTGTAAGTATATTGGATGCATTAGCAGTAAGTAGCAATTTTGATGCCCTTGATTTCTAGCATCCATTGATTATTATACCTTGCACTGGGTGGCACTACTGTAGTGGAAAGAGTTGCTTTTTTAACAGCTTGTGTAAGCATAAGCAATTGTGATCATGCACTTTTTTGATTTGTACTGTTTCCCATTTAATTTTAAGCTACTTGTTTTAATTCACGTGAAATGATTTTATAGCTCTAAAATTTTATTTAAATTGAAATTCCTAAGCACTGCACTCATACATATGACAGCAATAATGAAAGTACATTTTGGGATCTTATACCAAAGCTCAAAAATGTAACATTGACCTTAATACTTTTTTGAATGTATAATAATTAAAAAAGACCCAAAATCTGGGGCCCATATACATTTCTGATTTAATTTCCAGATAGTTATGCCAAAAAGCAGGATTAGTTTTTGACATATATTATAGTAGTAAATGTTGCAATCATTTAGAATTATATATTACATTATTTAAACTAGTCTTTATTAGATTATAAAGATATGTAGGAAGGAAAATATGTTAATGAAATGTATAATCAGTATACTTTTATTAAAATACCAAGTAAATGAATTATAGAATAATTGCCATTTAAAGTGACTGACTCAATTGTTTTATTGGTAAAAGGGTTTATCATTTATAATAGTTAATTCAATATTACATTCATTCACTCATTACTAATTTTTACTAATTTCTTTACTGAAAAGCACAACATTCTTACAGAAATTAATTTTGTTAGCTTCATTCACAGTTATTTGATCTTTTGATTTTAGTTTACCAATTTGAAAGGGTTGTGGAATGTGAATACATTAATGTTATTCAGTCTTGAACCAATATTGGCCAACATGTAATGACTATTTATTGTTCTAATTATTTATCAAACGCACAGGCAGTATATAATTACAAAGAGAAAGGCTTTAACCTTTTTTGTGCACTTGAAACGTTTATAATCGCCAAACATGTAATTTTTTTAACCATAAAGTAAAATATCAAACTTTATAAAGATAAATCAAGGGGCTTCATATCGACCTATATAAATATGAATTTAGGTTAAAAGGCCATTCTTATCTTTATGAAGTCTCTATGTTGTGTCTAGGTTTGAGAGTTCTCTAAATTACATCATTTGGCAATTGTAAACGTTTAAAGCGCCTGTGGAAAAGGTTAAAGCTTTTTTCTTTATAATGTCTATATTTTATTTTTTAAAATAAAATTATAATTAAACATTTTTTGTAGTATTAGGAAAAAAGAAAAAGACATTTTATTTTGAAAAGCACTTGTGAAAAAAAATCGATTTTTTAAATAGACTTAGATATCCTAAATAAGGTTTTAAAATGAAAGATACATTTTTGATGAACTTTTTAATTTTTCTTCCTGCACTTTTTCAAAAGTACGATTTTTTTATGTTTTTTTTTTGATATTGAATTTTGATTATTTATAAGTAATCATTTTAAATTATGCAATTATATATCTAGAATATAAACTGTATTTATAAAAAATATTGCCTTATCTTGGAGCCCAGATATATATGCATTCTTCTCTAAAGTTAAATAGTGACAAAGTTTTTAAAATATTATCAATTTTATTGACATTGAGAGATTTAAGTTAATAGTGATCCAAAATGTATACGATAAGTCTAGCCTATATTTTAATTCAAGACTTGAACAGGAACTGCCAAAAATTTGAAACTTTTATTGTTGTTAGTCGACCTAACTGTTTATTTTTAATTTTATATGTACTTATTTATTATAATAACAGGTATGATATAGTTTAATTATTTATCTGTTTTGGAATTTCTTTACAAAAATGTTTGCATAAATAATCTATGCCAATGAGAAATACTGAACAAACAATAAAGACATATGTGAGAGATTGTCTCTTGGATCAACTAAAGTATGGCAATTCAGCACAAAATGTATCCTGGGGAGAAATTTATCTTTTTTAAAGATCATTATTTACATAATTCAAGAATGGATAATAGATTAGATATTTTAAGTACATCTAAGTAAATATCACATAGGAAAAAATGAAGATGAATTTGGATTAATTCTTCAATGTAATCATGTTTAATTAAAAAGCAGATATATTAATTTTAATTGGATTTAAAATTTATATCTAATGCATTAATGATATAATATCTACTCTAGTAAATGATTAATAATAATCATTAATAAATTTTATATGATATGGGTAATTTCAAAATTGTGTGTGCAGAATCTTGACACTTGCAAATCAAATAGTAATATTTTGGTATTGAAAAATGCTGAATAAATAATAAAGAAATATTTGGGAGATTATGACTTAGACAAGAGGAGAGTGTGATGGTTTAATAGAAAATGCATTTTAGAAAGTGATTTATTTATTTTTGGATGTTTTCATTGATATGTTCCAAAAATGTGTAATAGTCTGAATATTTGAAATATATCTAAGAAGATATTACACATTATATGAAGTTGAATTGTTTGTACTATATGTTTTTTTATGGCCCTGGTGATTTCTGTGCCCAATTCTTTAAAACTATCTCTGCTCAGTTACATTCTTTTGATAGAATGTATAAAATATTTATTTATAATACTTTTTTTCATAGAATAGAGAATGTTTTTTTGAAATTCCATCAGAATTACATTATAGTGGAATAAAATTAGATAAAAATGATACCAAACACTTATGTATAAGATTTTTAATTCCCTTGATTTAACATGCTACATAAAATTTGTGTATTTATAAGTTCTATTTTGAAATCAGATTATTTATTGTCTAAGAAAAGAAATATTAAAAGAATGCAATAAAAAGAGTGTATAATGTTACCAAATTATATATATTTAAAGACAAAAAAAATGTTGAAAGATTCAAATATCTTAAGCAGTTTTCCAACTTTCAAACATCATGTAATATGTTACATAATATAATTACTTTCATTACCTACATACAGATTTTATAAAAAAAAACATTTAATTAAAAAAAAATTAAAACAAAAATCTATATGTTTATATATTTTAGCAAAAACTATATAATTTGTTTTTAGTTATCTATTTTATAGTAACACTTTATAGCTTTTGAGAACAGTTGAGTCACACACGCACACATGCTAAAATATAAAATTTCTTATAAAATTAAGTTCTATTTTTCCCCACATTAAATAACTCTGCATTAATTGTTTCAGAAAATAGAATTTTATTCATTTTTTTTTGTTTTTTCTTTAACTTATATTTAATTGATCCAGAACAATTTATTGTTAAATAAATAATCATTCACAATTAATCTTAAACATATGCTCAAGAAAAAATATTAAATTTTTTCATCCTTATAGAGTCATACTAATTATTCATACTCTTAGAACAAATGTGACTTACCTGCTGCTTTGTAATTTTTGACAAAAAAAAGCACAATGTTTATTAAAAGAATAACAAAGAGTGGTATAATGCATATTTATATGCTCTAATATATTTACCTAGAAGTACTATGAGCAAAATTTGACTGAACAATATTTTTGTTAGTTGTAAATTATTTTAGAATGACATAAAGTTAGCATTATTAAAAAAATAATTATTAATATTTTTTAAGCATACTGCATTTGTTTTTACTAAACATGCACTGTTTCTGTGAGATTTTTTAATAATAGTTTGTTCTTGGATCTACGGTGGCGGGATAGGAGAAATTTTAGGTCCTTACGTCTGGAATTTTTAGAAAACTGCATAATTTGCTTCTATTCACATTTTATTTATGATTAAAAAATAGATATGTTAATGTTTAACTCTATAAAAAGTTTATATGGGTTTAGAATGATATAATAATTGCTACTCTACAAATATTTAATAATAATATTTAATCTCTTTAACTGAAATGCATAGTGTGAAAATTATGAATGTTGAAAGTTTGACACATATATCAAATTGGACTAATATATGCACAAATGTAAAGTGAAGTACATAAATAATAAATATTTAGCACAAACTGATGTGTACTTATATATGAGACTTTTATCTGTCATAGAAAGTGTTTATCTCTTGTTGAGATCTGATGTTAAATAGTAATTTTCTCATCTACTTATAATCACAATTTGGTTAATGTTTTTGGATGTCATTGTCATTTTTTAGCAGTTAAAATTGTCTTTAGAAATAGTATACTTTACTTTTTATATTTATACTTTACCTATTACAAACATATTCGGTTTTTTTGTTTGTTGTTATCAAAAAAACCTATAAGATTTTATATTGTCTATACTGTTTCTAACAGCTTTGATATGCACTATTTTATCTTCAATTTTTAACGTCGTCTCTTTTTTTTTTTCCAATGAAATATTAAAGGGTATTTGCTTCTTCGCTAGTAACTTTCTTATTATTATCATTTTTATTCTTATTTTTATTTAGATAATCATAAATTATTTTTCCTGATTTTTATTTATATAATCGTCCAGGAAGATAATTTTATTTTATGTAAATATTAAGGTTAACATTTGCATAATACTTTAAGTTGATAATTTAGATTTTGCATAATACTTTATTTTTTAAGTTTTCAGTCTTGTGTCATTGCATGCATATTAGCTATTCTTGATTAGTTCTACTTTTTTATTTTTGACATTTTTTTTCTTTTCATTTATTTCTTCGGAATCAATTCTGTTTCAGACAAATCTTCTCTCAATAACATAAGTTTTTTATAATTGATATTATTTATGGTAATTACGTTAAGGTAAATTAGTTTCTGAAATGAAATTTACTCATGACCTTTATTTTGATTTTAAAGTAAGAAAATTTTCATTTTTCATTAATAGTCTGACAACATTTGAATCTATTGCTTAATCCTATCTAAAAAAAAGTTATTTTTACCTAAAACGAATATTTAGTTTCGATTTAAAATAAGTTCTACGCTTTTAGAAAAAATAACGATTTATTTTGCAAATTAATATTTCGATTCAAAATATCCAGATCTAAAAGAATCATGGATATATTTTCTGACTGTTCTATTACCCAGTAAATTCCTAATTAGGTTTCGCACTTATTCTTTCATGTATCCGATTTTGAAATTGTATAAATGACTTATTTTACAAGCTGCAGGAATTTTAATTAGTCTTTCATACAAGATTTTTTTTTTTAAAAAAAAAGCTCCTATATTTCTTATTTCAAACCAACATTAATGAAGTTTTTGCATCCCATAATATTTGATTAAAAAGTGGAGGTATTACAATATTTTTAACAAAAGAATTTTCTTTAAAACCTTGCCATTAAGTGCACCAAAAATTATTTCACACAACCTATTAATGTAAGATCTAAATTAGTTTTAACTTCTTATATCAAAGTTAAGTATTATTGGTCGATCTTATTGTGATTATTTAATATCTTTTATATGTAAATAAAAGGAATGTATATAAACGCTGCAACAAACAAAGATTTAAATTAAATAAACCAAGTACAGTATACGTTTATCAGTCGTCACAATAATGGTTATTTAAAAAATATATCAGTGCTTAAATATTATTTATAATAATGACTGACGTTCTTTCTATTATATTTCACCTTTATCGTTAAAAATGATTGTCTTGACAACAGTTTGAAATTGTTGATTGTTATTGATATTGGGATTGTCTAAGTGTTGATTGGTTTTTAATGATATATATATACATAGGGTGTATGTATGCATGGAAATATTCAGTATAGATTAATTATTTTAATAATAATAAAATAATTTATTAATAGTAGAAATAAATTTTACAAGAAACTATTACAAAATACATTTTCAACAGCCATTTAAATTTAAATATAACAAAAGTAAATGTCATCATTAAGATTATCATAGATGCCTCTTTGATTTTTCTTTTATTATACTTTCTTTTCTCATGAAGAATCATAATATTTTTCAGGTCAAAATTAGAAGTGAACTCATGTTTTTTCATGATCAAAGAAAACAGATGCTGTAATTAAATCATTATTATTTTTATTCATGCTTTTTTAACCATTTCTCATTACTACATCTCAATTCACTTAGATATAAAGTCTTACACTTAAGAAAAAGTTGCAATAAAATATTACTTTTTTGTTCCAAAACTACAGTGTTTTTTTTAGATGAGATATAAAATAAAACATTATATAACCCTTTCTAATTATTTATATTCCTCTTATGTTTAATTTTTTTTCCATCTACACTTAATGAGATTTGAGTTAATAGTTCACCATTTTAATTTCAATGTTTAAAATCTTTATTTAATATTAGGAATCAATAAATTGAACTTCATTTGTTACAAATTTGAATTTACAATAAAAAAAATTATATTTGAACTTTACAAATATATAAAAAGAATAAACATGTGAAATACATAACAAGAACAATGACTTTACTTCTATAGGTTGTTTACTATAACACTATTGTAAAAAGAAAATTAATATAATATTTATTAAATGAGTTCCAATTTTTAAGGCTGAATAAATTATTATAAAGTCATAATAAAATGATGAAATACATTTTTAGAATTGGAAATTGCTTATATTTATTAACTTATGACAAAAGTTCTAAATTACTGCTGTTTTGCAGTTGTGTAATGCAGTGTCACAATAGCAATAATTACTGTTTCCAGTTTAATGTTACTTCAAGTTTCTTAAGTTGTATTTTTAAAAGTGAAATATATTTAAAAAAAATCTAAATTGAAACATAAATACATTTTATTTTTAATAATTGTAATGAAAGGAATTGTGAAAATAAATATAAATAATTAAATATGCTGAAATTATACATTTATTTCATTATCATTCTAAAGAACAGAATAAAAAGTTCTTAATATTCTTATTCAAAAAATCAACCAATTAGCAATTCTATTTTTGTCAGTATCTTTCCAGGTAATACTTGATGGACTGCCCTCATTTATTTATTAGTTATAAAAAATATCTGAAGATGTCAGTAGTTTGCAAAGCAAATTAATTCAAATTTTAGTGCAAAATGATCATTAAAAATGGTAAAAAGGCCAAAAGCAATCATTTGAAGTAATAGCACAACTACACCATTCTGTATTTTGCAATAAAGCATGTTAATACATTTATCTTGACCATTTAAAACATGAGTTAGATATCCATTTTTTAAATCTAATTTTCTGCTTCTTTAAATTAGTATATCTTTTTTTAAAAATTGATATATACCATAATACATTTATTTATTATAGGGGCAATTTTAATAAGCTCTTTTGTATGTTTTTCAATATTGTTTTTTGATTTATTACTTTTATAACGATATAGTTTTCACTTTGTAATAAGAAATTATATTATTACAAAAATGAAAAATGAAAAAATATTGAAAAATGGATATAAAAATTAATTGAAATTGGCTATAATAATAAGCAAGTTTCTGATATCTTTATGTCAATTTAAATATATTGTAAGGATTAGCAGTTGTATTCTTAACCTTTTAATGGGTAATTAATTTTATTGACTGAGTAAGGTAAAACTGTAAACTTTAACTGATCACTTCACAAACTAACCCATAAAAATATTATATTCACTTTAGTTTCATTTGTAAAAATTATATTAATAATTTGTCAGGTTATGAGAGTGAACTAAAGTTTTTTCAAAAATAAATTTTTATTTATAAATATAAAAACATTCGATAGTAGCAAATCTAAAATGAATGTTGGTAACCAACAAAAAGTGTTGCTGACATCAGTGATTTCTTTTTCAATTTTACATTGCTGAAAAGTAAATAATTATTATTAAAATCTTAAATATTTTTATTAAAATCTTAAATATTTTTTTTAAATAATTTTATTTTTACCATATTGTATCAAAATAATTAATAATATGTCAAAAATACTTTTAAAATGGTCTAAAACATTCGTTTATCACTTTCAAAATGAAAAAGAAATAATGGTGGAAATTATCGACAAGCGGTTTTCTTTGTCCTGAATAGTTGAGAGCCAATCAACACTTAGAATGGACTGCCTCCTCCTTTTGTTAGATCTTCAATGTCAGTTTTATTGATTTTTTACTTTTAAAATAATTCAAGAGAGGGTAGCATCTTAAGGAACTTTTTATAACCTTTCCAATGACGGTAAAATCTTTACTGTAGCATTAAAAATGATGGAATTTGAGCAAATTGAAGCTGACTCATTTTTGATCATAGAATTCCTTAAAATATTAATATAGTTGTTTTAAAAATAAATAAAAAAAAGGGGAAGGGGTAAAGAAATGAGTGAACTTTATTACTTACCTTATGCTTGTTTTGTTCTTAAAAAATAAACATAATCTCATATATGTATTTCTATTTTAAATGTATAATTATTTTTGATATATGTTATATATTTTTTCTTTAAAAAACTTTACAATTTTCATTATTAATTTAATTCACTTAAAGTTAGTATTTTATTTACATCTGTATTAAGAATGCCATATATATATATATATATATGGCATATATATTCAGATAACTCTTTATATATATATATATATATATATATATATAAAGAGTTATCTGAATTATATTAAATTGCTATTAATAATAATGTTAATGATAAAGATAACTAATGGTGTGTGTGACTATTTTGTAAAAAAAAAAAAAGAACTAATTTGTAACCTTTATTTTTTTTTAATGTATTTAAAATTATCTACCATTACTTTTTTTAAATATGTTTTTATGCTTTTTCTTGGCCACTAAAATGTTCAAAAAAGGAATTATCATCTGATGTGTGCACAAATCTTATTGCTAACAATAAGCAAACTAGTATGAGATTTGAGGAGCTGGTTTATTAAAAATACTATGATAATACTGATGTAATATAAATAAAAATTTTAAATAGGGATCATTAATATATTATTGTTATTATTTGTTAGTGTTGACTTGCTTACTTTTCCACATGGATTGGCATAGTCTTGTTTTATTTTTATTACTAACATAGGGAAGAAAATTCATTTTAACACATAAACACATTATTGATATGAATCAGTAAAAGTTAAGTGGTCCAAAATTTTATTATATCTTTGTTGTCATTCACCAAATTCCACCAGTCAGAAAATCATTAACACAAAATGTATAGGTAAACAAAGAAATTTAACAAACAACTATCTATTCCAATCTCAGGAAAAGGAGATTTATATCACAATCAACAATGCATTTCTGAAAATTGTTGATCAGCTTCAACTGTTTGTTCTGATTATTTTAAAGAAGTTAGCATTTAATTTTTAAATGATATAACTTCAAAACTGCATGCTAGATAAACAAGCTTCCATTCAGCTATCTTAACACCTGGTCTTTGCATTGAAATCCTTGAAAAACCAAGATTGAAGATAAAACATCGACTTTCAAAATTATTCAGAATTTTTTTTTTAATAAAAAATAAAAGAAAGGTCAAAACCAGTTTTTCTTAATATTTTTTTTTTGGTATTCTCCAATGAAAAAAAGAGTGAATTGAAGAACAGGTATTAAATTTGATGTTTATGTTATAGATATGACTTATAGCACACACATATTTCTTAAATAGCATAGATATGTTAACCATAATTATGTACTGAAACCTCATGTTAATAAAGCTATCTAATATATTAAATGATTTTTATTATTATTGACACATGCATTTATGTATTTTTTATAGATATAACTTATGATAATTTATTTAGTCATTGTAATACATTTAATGATGAATTAGTTTTGTAATAGTTCTCCCATGAGTTACAATGATATATATATATATATATATATATATATATATATATATATATATATATATATATATATATATATATATATATATATATATATATATATATATATATGTGCCAAGGCCAAATTGGCACATGTATATAAAATAATTTTGTCTAAAAAAAAAATTATTAAAATCTTTCATAAAAGAGTTTGAAAAAAAATAGAAAATAATTGATTAAAAGGGGAGAGGGGGAGTTTTGTTTAAAAAAGATAAAACTAAGAGTTCATAAAAGTTAAAGAGTGTTATTATTGTAAATTAAAAGTTAAAATATAAATCTCTTTTCATTCCAGTTTATTAGAATAAATGCATATATATATATATGCGATGGTAAATAAAAATAAATGTAAGCTTGTTAATAAGAGATATAATAAATGCGTGTTAAAATCATATTGAAAAACACATGAAAATAAATATTGAAATGTATTTAAAAACACAGTGGTGAGCTACTAATTAAGGATATAAAAACAACACATTTTGAAATGGTTACTACTAATTAAACAATCTTCAAAAACATGTTGTCATAGGATTAATTACTAAAGGAATTTTGACAACACCTATTGCACCTATTGCCTGAGGATATTAAAACAAAAACAATTCACATATACAAATAACAAGATTTTTATCGGAGTTCAGTTTCAGCCTAGTTTTCAGTATCAGTCTTGTTTAAATTATGTATCCAGAAATAGAAATGCATTGCTGAGCATCTTATGGAAATATACGCTCCTCTTTCAGCTCTTCATCCAACAAGATCAGCAAGACCTGCCCATGAAATAATGTCTACTTAACAGCACAGAAATCCTGCATCAATATTCCACTGTTTCCAAGAATAAAACCAACAGATTAGCATCAAATCTCCTCAAGAAATGTCAAATCTAACCGGTTAGATATCCTTTATTAGATATACTCCGTCAGAAGCAGCCAACAACAAGCAATATCCACATTCCAAAAATCCTAGGTAAAACATTTTATTATTCTCATTTATATGTAGTAGCCACCGCTGTAATTCATAAAAATTCAAGATTCAAATTATATAAACTCTATAAGCATGCATAAAATAAACTATTGATGTGCGTGTTTGTGAATGTTAGATAATTTAAATGTCAAAGATTATTTTTGCTCTTCCATAAAATATATCATAGTATGTTAACTTAAAATATGTGTGTTATTTACAGATTTATAAAAAAATGTTTATATTTCGTAAGTGTTAGTTAATAAATTGTCTTTAAAATTAAACTTTATTCATCAGTCAATTCTTTTTATCAATTCTTTTTCTATATTTTATTACTGATTAAAATTAGACTGGGCTAGTTTTGGGATCATTTCGAGCACTGGATTATGGGCCTACTGACCAAATACGTTAGTCTGAGACTAACTGGTGCCCGGAGTTTACTCTGAAACAAATAAAGTGTTTGGATAGTAGGGGTTTGAATCTAGCAGCTGAGGTGGGCCATTATTGATAGTTAAAGCTATCAATAATATCTCCCATTTTGCTTGAATGTGCCAGTTCATCCACATAACATTTATAAGTAAACAAAATTGAAAATGTATTATGGAGAAGTTTGAAACCAGCCAAAACTTATATACGTGTAAGTAAGTGGTTTCAGCAGTTCGATCCCAAATTGTTTTTCCAATGTTTGGGGCTGGACCTAAGAAACAATAGTAATTAAATACTGTGTTTTATTTGAAAATTTTTTTTATAGAAAAGGGAAATTACGTACTTAAAGTGATTTAATTTTAAAAAAAGAATTGCCCGAAAACTTGTTTTTCTTTAAATGAAAAGAGATTTATGCTCTTTACGTTGGTTAAGATAAATCATTCTTTTAAATCTGACAGTTGGATGTTTGGACGGAGTTAAAGCATTAGGATCGGGTAGAGAAAAATGGACAAGGGGGTGGAGTCAGCATATATTTCTGTTTTAGTAAGAAAAATAATTAAACAATAATAATTTTTGATTTGTAAATGCAAAAAAATCATTTAATAGTGTAACTATGAATAAAGAAATGGAGCTGATAGAAAGCCCAATATATTTTAAAAATCCAGTTAGTGGAAAAAGAGAAAGAAGAAGTATCTGAGATGCAAATGATGATGAAAATTATGATGAATATGTTGCAAGAATTCAAACAAAGTCAACAAGAATTGTGTCAGAAATTTAAACAAAGTCAGTTAGAACTCAAAGCAGAATTGAAGAAATAAATTTGTCAGGTTAAAGGAGAAATTAAGGAACTTAGAACTGAAATTAGAGAAATGAGGGGTGAAATTAGAGGAAAGGTAAAGAAAAGCCAAGATATCATAGAGGTAGATTTAGTTAAAGAAAGTCAAGAAGTTGAGGTGGAAAAAGAGATAGAAATTGAATTAGAATCAGATCGCATTGTAATACAGGAAGTAGAAACAGAAGTAGATCAAGAAATAGAAGAGAGACAGAAGTTCAAGATAGCGTAGAAATGTTTTTACAAAAATTTAAAAAGGTTAAAGTAAAAGTTCATGTTCGTTTTAAACAGAGATTTAACACAAAGAGAATGCATAAGAAAAAATATTCACAGTTAAGAAAAATACAGAGGTCTGCGAAGCTTAAAGGTTTTCTAATTTACATGGCAGAAAATAGAACAAAACGAGAAAGAGATAAAGCAATAAATTTTAATTGAGGGAGAAATGTGAAAATATGGGGTATAATTTATATTAGTGAGTTAGTAGAAAGAAAGAAGGAACTGCCTGACATAGTTTAAAAATTAGTAATCGGGCGAAATAGTAAAGGAAATAAAAAGGACCGGAAATGGACAATGAACACGAATATGATTATTTTAATGTCAATAATCTGATCAATTAAATCTGAAACTTCCATTTAAAACTTAAGACAATAAATTAAAAATAAATGAATAATAATAAATTAAATGTTTGAAAGTAATAAAAAAAATGGAGGCTTCATAGAATAAAATATTTTTTTACCTCTCCATGCACAAGTTAATAAAGAAAAATGTTCGTAAATAAATGAGTCAAGTTAATGATTTAAAAGCAATGTTTGTAGAATTAAATAAATGGAAAAGATAATGGGATTTCTAGAATAAAATCAAGTTAGTCAAATAGATATTTGCATAATAATGAATTGTAAGAAAGTAAAATAGTTTTCTGAGTACATGCACGTTAAAATAAAAGTTTGTTTTGAATACCATAAGTTAAGAAAAGGATGTAAATAAATTGTTTAAAATAATCAAGATAAAAAAAAATTCTCTAGTAAAATAATAATGAATGAATCGTAATAAAGTAAAATAGTTTTTCTGAATACACGCACATAGATAAAAAAGTTGAGTAAGGGTTTGAAAATAATATTCAAGATTAGATTAATATAAATAAATATGAAAACTGATGTCCGTGGTAGTTTAGAATAATATTGTGAGATTAGATTAATACAAATGTTAGAATAATGTTCATATGAATTTAAAAATAATGTTGTAAGATTAATAATAAAAATATAAAGTCAATCTAAGTGTATTAAGAGTGTATAAGGATACATGTGTATATACGCACACATACACTGGTAATATTCAGTAAATACGATACCTCATGATGCATATCTGAAATGTATTTATCCAGATATCCTTTTAGGTTATTTTCTTGACACTGCTGCACCTCATGATGTGGCAAGAAGTGATTTATTTATTATAGATTCCCTGTAAGCAAGTCCAGTAATAACTCGATATTTAGAATATTAGTAGGTGTATAATTGTGCTGCACGTATACACATGTGTAGGAATTTATCTATAGCAAAAGGGAATGAGGGTAGTATAGAAATAAGTTTAGTTAAGGATAAGTTTAAAGCTGCCGACTGGATAAATTTTAGTACCCGTAATGGACTTATCAGGGATCATTCCTCTTTCCAATGCGTAAGTTGAAAATGGACAGTTGAAAATTTCTGCCATTTCGCAGTGACCCTTTTCTTTTTCCAAGTCTGGTAGAAACCTGGCAAATGAAGCTTCGTTTATCATATGTGTAAGTCAGTATAAGTCAGTGAATCTGCCTCTGCCTCATTTCCAAAAAATCCCTGTGCCACAAAATTAGTTTGTCCCGGTGGTCGTTATCCATGATTTAGATCATTGTGAACAATGTATTCAGCATAGATAGAAGGAAAGGATAGTCAAAACAGATTGCCCTTGGTATGTAAAGTGAAGGCATTATGAAAAGCAAACTTAGAAAATAAATGAATATTTAGAATCAAGAATTAAAGTTGCAAGAGATAAAATGGTCAAAAATGATGCATTTTACTCTAAAATGGAGGGGGTGTAATGTGCCAAGGCCAAATTGGCACATGTATATAAAATAATTTTGTCTAAAAAAAAAAAAATTATTAAAATCTTTCGTAAAAGAGTTTGAAAAAAAAAAGAAAATAATTGATTAAAAGGGGAGAGGGGGAGTTTTGTTTAGAAAAGATAAAACTAAGAGTTCATAAAAGTTAAAGAGTGTTATTATTATAAATTAAAAGTTAAAATATAAATCTCTTTTCATTCCAGTTTATTAGAATAAATGCGTATATATGTGCGATGGTAAATAAAAATAAATGTAAGCTTGTTAATAAGAGATATAATAAATGCGTGTTAAAATCATATTGAAAAACACATGAAAATAAATATTGAAATGAAATGTATTTAAAAACACAGTGATGAGCTACTAATTAAGGATATAAAAACAGCATGTTTTGAAATGGCTACTACTAATTAAACAATCTTCAAAAACACGTCATAGGATTAATTACTAAAGGAATTTCAACAACACCTATTGCACCTATTGCCAGAGGATATTAAAATGAAAACAATTTGCATATATAAATAGCCAGATTTTTATCGGAGTTCAGTTTCAGCCTAGTTTTCAGTATCAGTCTTGTTTAAATTATGTATCCAGAAACAGAAATGCATTGCTGAGCATCTTATGGAAATATACGCTCCTCTTTCAGCCCTTAGTCCAACAAGATCAGCAAGACCTGCCCATGAAATAATGTCTACTTAACAGCTCAGAAATCCTCCATCAATATTCCACTGTCTCCAAGAATAAAACCAACGGATTAGCATCAAATCTCCTCAAGAAATGTCAAATCTAACCGGTTAGATATCCTTTATTAGATATACTCCGTCAGAAGCAGCCAACAACAAGCAATATCCACATTCCAAAAATCCTAGGTAAAACATTTTATTATTCTCATTTATATGTAGTAGCCACCGCTGTAATTCATAAAAATTCAAGATTCAAATTATATAAACTCTATAAGCATGCATAAAATGAACTATTGATGTGTGTGT
This sequence comes from Epiperipatus broadwayi, assembly GCA_028023455.1. Lineage (NCBI taxonomy): Eukaryota > Metazoa > Onychophora > Udeonychophora > Euonychophora > Peripatidae > Epiperipatus > Epiperipatus broadwayi. The sequence continues at coordinate 732,753 of JAQFVV010000075.1, forward strand.
GTTTGTGAATGTTAGATAATTTAAATGTCAAAGATTATTTTTGCTCTTTCATAAAATATATCATAGTATGTTAACTTAAAATATGTGTGTTATTTATAGATTTATAAAAAATGTTTATAATTCGTAAGTGTTAGTTAATAAATTGTCTTTAAAATTAAACTTTATTCGTCAGTCAATTCTTTTTATCAATTCTTTTTCTATATTTTATTACTGATTAAAATTAGACTGGGCTAGTTTATGGGATGGTTTTGAGTGCTGGATTATGAGCCTACTGACCAAATACATTGTTTATTTTCTGAAAGACTAGCTGGTGGGCACCGGAGTTTACTCCGAAACAAATAAAGTGTTTGGATAGTAGGGGTTTGAATCTAGCAGCCGAGGTGGGCCATTGTTGATAGTTAAAGCTATCAATAATATCTCCCATTTTGCTCGAACATGCCGGTTTGTTCATGTAACATTTATAAGTAAACAAAATTAAAAATGTATTATGCAGAAGTTTGAAACCAGCCAAATCTTATATACGTGTAAGTAAGTGCTTTCAGCAGTTCGATCCGGTACAATATATATATATATAACAAAACCTGCCTAACACTATTCTAGCAAAAATAAAAATGCAAAACCATAAAACAATACAATACTAGATTAACTTCAAAAATTTTACCAAAATCCTTTCACAACCATGGTTTCATCTACTACAAATAGACCTTCTCAAGTGAAAATCAAACTATAAGAAATAACAAATATATACACACAATCAAACCTTCCCATAATTCATTTCAAACTCCACCTTTCCTTAATATCAAAAGAAGTCTTCATAAGATTGATAGCCTCAGAATCAAGAAGATTTATCATCAAAGTCTCCTTTATTCTTCTTTTTAATTCATTCTTTTCATAAAAAATAACCGAAGCATTGTCAAATAATATTGTATGACCTGTATTCAATTCATGAATATATAAAGCTGAGTTAAGATACCTATGTTTAACTCTACTTATATGAACCGTAATCCTTTCATTAAGACTAAACTTACTCTGGCCTACATAAAACTTACCACAACTACATGGAATCTTATAAACAATACCAGGAATAGACCTACTATCAATAGACTGTTTAGAACCATTAAGTAATGAATTCAAATCAGAACCTTTCTTCCATGCAACCTTCCTTCCACCCAACAAATTACTATTCTTATAAACCATATTATAAATTGAAGCCTTAAATGGTAATGACATATAATCATTATCTTTACCAACAACATTCTTACCATCACAATCATGACTATAAACATTATTATTAAATACAATTTTTTTAATAAAATCATGACTATAACCCAATTCTACATATTCAGCTGCAAATTGACTTCTTTGAATATCAGCATTATTATTAAAATTATTAAGCCTTCTATTCCTACAACAAAAATTCAACAAAGACATTTTTTTATGTATAAAAGGCTGATAACTATCAGGCCTAATCATATTCCTCAAATTTTTAGGTTTTATAAAATGACTACAAAATAAAACATCATTAACCTTCTCAACATTTAAATCTAAAAACTTTAATTTTACAAAATCAAAACTACCCCCCTCAATTGTAAACTTAATACTAGAATCAAAAGCATTCAATCCACATAAAAACTCTTCTAATTTCTCTTTCTGAATAACAAACAAACAATCATCAACATACCTAACAAATAATTTAATAGAACATGAAAACAGATTAATAACACTACACTCCAAATAATCAATATAGACAGCACACATCAATGGAGAAATAACATAACCAATAACCCAACCCTCTCTAATCTTATAAAATATATCATTAGACATAAAATACATTGAATCCTCTAACAGCAAAAGCAAATCATGAAAAACCTTAATCTTATCTGCAGAAAAACATTCCAATTTTTTTTAAAATTGACACAAAAACATCAATACTTTTTAATCTATTAACCGATTGGTACATATTTTCAATGTCTAAACTACCAAAAACACAATCATCATCCAAAACAAAACCATTTATTTTCTTAAAAGCTTCAAAAGAAGAAGAAACACAAAATTGACCTAATTTTATATAATCCTTAAAATATCTTATAATAAATTTTGATATTTTATCAACAATTCCTCCTGTAAAATCAAAAATACATCTCAAAGGAAAATTATCTTTATGAGATTTCAAATTAAAGAAAACCTTTGGAGCCACATAATCACTAGGGTAACAATTTAAATAAGTAGTTCTATCAAAAATCTTTTTATTTTCCATAACTTTCATAATCTTAATTAATTTACATTTTATTTTTTTACCAGGATCAGAATCTAAAATAGCATATTTTCCATTATTCAATTCTAAAGAAACTTTACTTTTAAAATCAATATTATTTAACAATACAAAATGGCCATCTTTATTTTCTTTTAACAAAATAACATCATTGGCTATTAATTTTTTTTAATAGAACTAATTTCCCTAGGGGCAAAAACAAATTTTTCACTTTTAAGTAATTGACTATTCAAAATAACCTGTAAAGAAACTTTATTTTCATCAGAAATATTACTACTACTTTCAATAGCAGAAACAAAATCAAAAACTAAATTCTTATTAGCAAAAGGAACAAAGCCAGGACCCTTAGCTAAAATAGCCATATCAGACACACTCAAAACATAAATTGACAAATTTAAAACAGATGAAGCATCGGGCCTATTTTTATAACACCCAAATCTAAACACTTTTCCTTTCACAAAACCTTTAATTCCAGCCTTTCCAATCAACCACTTAAACTTCTTAAAATACTTATTACTATAAGTAATTTCACACTTATTCCTAAGCCACTCTAAAAAAGAATTCAAAACTGAATAATTAAAATTCCTTCTAAAATCCAACCCTCTTCTAATCATTTTATATCTATTAATTAAATTAGATAAACTACTCATAATATGAATAATAAATTGTTTAAGTATGAATCTTTTAAAATTTAGAATAAAATCACAATTAGAAAATAAAACCAATTTTCTATCCAACTTAATATTACATGAATTAAAAAACACATTGCAAAACCTACAAGCCTTAAGAAAATTCACCTGAGCCTTTCTTTAAAGACTCTATTCTATTAGACATGTTAATTAACTTTTTTATTTCTAAAATTTCTACACCAGAAAAATTATCATATAAAATCTGTTACATACTGAAAGAAAATTAATAATAATAATAATAATAATAAAAAACAACTATATAAATACAAACAAATAATTAATAATAAACAAATAATACAAATAAATAATATAAATACACAAAAGAAAGCAAATAAAATATGGAATCACAAAAACATATAGCACTATCTAAAAAATATTAAATAGTATACCTAAATAGAAAACCAAACCTGCCTAACACTATACTAGCAAAAATAAAAATGCAAAACCATAAGACAATACAATACTAGATTAACTTCAAAATTTGAGGTTAATCTAGTATTGTAGTGCTATATGGTTTTGTGAATTTCATATTTTATTTGCTTTGTTATTTGTATTTGTATTATTTGTTTATTATTAATTATTTGTTTGTATTTATATAGTTTTATTATTATTATTATTATTATTATTATTATTATTATTATTATTATTATTATTATTATTATTATTATTATTATTATTATTATTATTATTATTATTATTATTATTATTATTATTATTATTATTATTATTATTATTATTATTATTATTATTATTATTATTATTGTTGTTGTTGTTATTATTATTATTATTATTATTATTATTATTATTATTATTATTAATTTTCTTTCAGTATGTGGCAGATTTTATATGATAATTTTTCTGGTGTAGAAATTTTAGAAATAAAAAAGTTAATTAACATGTCTAATAGAATAGAGTCTTTAAAGGCTGCTCAGGTAAATTTTCTTAAGACTTGTAGGTTTTGCAATGTGTTTCCTAATTCATGTAATATTAAGTTGGATAGGAAATTGGTTTTATTTTCTATTTGTGATTTTATTCTAAATTTTAAAAGATTCATTCTTAAACAATTTATTATGCAGATTATGAGTAGTTTATTTAATTTAATTAATAGATATAAAATGATTAGAAGAGGGTTGGATTTTAGAAAAAATTTTAATTATTCAGTTTTGAATTCTTTTTTAAAGTGGCTTAGGAATAAGTGTGAAATTACTTATAGTAATAAATATTTTAAGAAGTTTAAGTGGTTGTTTGGAAAGGCTGAAAATAAAGGTTTTGTGAAAGGAAAAGAGTTTAGATTTGGGTGTTATAAAAATAGGCCCGATGCTTCATCTGTTTTAAATTTGTCAATTTATGTTTTGAGTGTGTCTGATATGGCTATTTTAGCTAAGGGTCCTGGCTTTGTTCCTTTTGCTAATAAGAATTTAGTTTTTGATTTTGTTTCTGCTATTGAAAGTAGTAGTAATATTTCTGATAAAAATATAGTTTCTTTACAGGTTATTTTGAATAGTCAATTACTTAAAAGAGAAAAATTTGTTTTTGCCCCTAGGGAAATTAGTTCTGCTAAGAAAAAAATAATAGCCAATGATGTTATTTTGTTAAAAGAAGATAAAGGTGGCCATTTTGTATTGTTAAATAATATTGATTTTAAAAGTAAAGTTTCTTTAGAATTGAATAATGGAAAATATGCTATTTTAGATTCTGATCCTGGTAAAAAAATAAAATGTAAATTAATTAAGATTATGAAAGTTATGGAAAATAAAAAGATTTTTGATAGAACTACTTATTTAAATTGTTACCCTAGTGATTATGTGGCTCCAAAGGTTTTCTTTAATTTGAAATCTCATAAAGATAATTTTCCTTTGAGATGTATTTTTGATTTTACAGGAGGAATTGGTGATAAAATATCAAAATTATTATAAGATATTTTAAGGATTATATAAAATTAGGTCAATTTTGTGTTTCTTCTTCTTTTGAAGCTTTTAAAAAAATAAATGTTTTAGTTTTGGATGATGATTGTGTTTTTGGTAGTTTAGACATTGAAAATATGTACCAATCGGTTAATAGATTAAAAAGTATTGATGTTTTTGTGTCAATTTTAAAAAAAATGGAATGATTTTCTGCAGATAAGATTAAGATTTTTCATGATTTGCTTTTGCTGTTAGAGGATTCAATGTATTTTATGTCTAATGATATACTTTATAAGATTAGGGAGAGTTGGGTTATTGGTTATGTTATTTCTCCATTGATGTGTTTTGTCTATATTGATTATTTGGAATGTAGTGCTATTAATCTGTTTTCATGTTCTATTAAATTATTTGTTAGGTATGTTGATGATTGTGTGTTTGTTATTCAAAAAGAGAAATTAGAAGAGTTTTTATGTGGATTGAATGCTTTCGATTCTAGTATTAAGTTTACAATTGAGGGGGGTTGTTTTGATTTTGTAAAATTAAAGTTTTAGATTTAAATGTTGAGAAGGTTAATGATTTTTTATTTTGTAGTCATTTTATAAAACCTAAAAATTTGAGGAATATGATTAGACCTGATAGTTATCAGCCTTTTATACATAAAAAAATGTCTTTGTTGAATTTTTGTTGTAGGAATAGAAGGCTGAATAATTTTAATAATAATGCTGATATTCAAAGAAGTCAATTTGCAGTTGAATATGTAGAATTGGGTTATAGTCTTGATTTTATTAAAAAAATTGTATTTAATAATAATGTTTATAGTCATGATTGTGATGGTAAGAATGTTGTTGGTAAAGATAATGATTATAGGTCATTACCATTTAAGGCTTCAATTTATAATATGGTTTATAAGAATAGTAATTTGTTGGGTCGAAGGAAGGTTGCATGGAAGAAAGGTTTTGATTTGAACTCATTACTTAATGGTTCTAAACAGTCTATTGATAGTAGGTCTATTCCCAGAATTGTTTATAAGATTCCATGTAGTTGTGGTAAGTTTTATGTAGGCCAGAGTAAGTTTAGTCTTAATGAAAGGATTAAGGTTCATATAAGTAGAATTAAACATAGGGATCTTAACTCAGCTTTATATATTCATGAATTGAATACAGGTCATGCAATATTATTTGACAATGCTTCGGTTATTTTTTATGAAAAGAATGAATTAAAAAGAAGAATAAAGGAGACTTTGATGATAAATCTTCTTGATTCTGAGGCTATCAATCTTATGAAGACTTTTTTTGATATTAAAGGAAGGTGGAGTTTGAAATGAATTATGGGAAGGTGTGATTGTTTGTATATATTAGTTATTTCTTATAGTTTGATTTTCAATTGAGAAGGTCTATTTGTAGTAGATGAAACTATGGTTGTGAAAGGATTTTGGTAAAATTTTTGAAGTTAATCTAGTATTGTATTGTTTTATGGTTTTGCATATATATATATATATATATATATATATATATATATATATATATTCTGCCCTTGTCATTATGTGTAGCTCCACTGCACATCAGGCCAATCACGTTGAGGGCCATAATCAAACCACCCCATTCCTGCATCTCCACCTCCCCCAAAATAAATATAATATAGTGAAAATCACCTAACCGGGTTCTAGCTCTAATAATTAATGAAATATTCAATTAAATGCTTTACTAGCTCAAGTTTCTTAAAATCAACTTAGGTTCTGTTTTAAACTAACTCAAATAAATATTCAGGAATTCATGAGACTAGAAGTGGAAATATGGGTGACAAGGTAGATTACATTGAGACAATATTCCACAGGATACCACCTCAATGGCATAAGAACACTATCCCCCCTTATACTACTGTTACACATAATAACTATGTAGTATTCTTATGACTTCCACAACTTCTAATCACTAAGACTCATTTAACAATTAAAGTATTAATCTTTTATCTCTAATAATAATAATAGTAATCATCTAGCTCAAATGAAATAATCTCAGGTTCTTACATTTATTCATATGTTAATAAACATATGGTAGCAAAATATGATAAGGGATTTTATATCATAATCTACTACTCTGAAATTAGATTAATAATAAAACAATAATAATCACAATCTTCATTGCTTAATCCAACTAGTATAGCTTTTCTTTCATCGCAAATTTATAACCGTAATAAATTAGTTAACAATCTAATATCCCCTTTTTTTTATCTTTAAGTAATAAAATAAATTAATAAGTGGCAGTGTTTAGATAATCTGATAAATAAAGCAAGTGGCAACTAATAGCACATAATTATGCAAAATATTAGGATAATGGATTGATGACCAGTAATGCAATGCAATTTTATAATTATTTAATTATAAGAACATCAATAAATATTTAAGATTAAACATACTTCTCTATTTATCTTTTGTGCAAACAATCATCTACTTAGTTTAATGGTTGTGAAAATACCCTGTGAATTCATGCAATGATGTAGAGAAAACAAAACTCAGACACAAGTTTTAATAAACAAATTTTAAAATTTTATTAACATCAATAAAAATAAATAAAACAAACAAATCCATCTACATCTATTTACAAGGGATATCCTCATTTTTCTTTACACTACAATAGCTGAATTATACACATTTATATTTCTTTTATCGTTAATTAAACTTATTATGTCTTTTAAAAGTTATTTATTTATTTCTCATTAGGTTTATCATATCACTTATTTTAACTATTTTATGGGTAACACCATTCTTTACCTTTTAATATTAAAGTTACTGTATTATAAATTATCTATGTGGATAAACATCATTTATAACATCATAATTTTACAATCAATATGGTTTTTTAAAAAAAAATTACATTTTCTTGTAACTTTATATAAGTCACTCCGCATATTATTCAAATATTATTATTACTTTTAACGTTTGTTCTCCAATGCTCATAAACTATAATACGTTTATTCCAGAAGCCATACTCATGTATAATACTATAACATGGGTTTAATTATCACCTGTTACAGTTTCACATATGCTATAATTATCGAATGTTATTGTATTTTTGAAATATGCAATACTTATATTTTTTTTAAAATATAATTAACAATAAGAAAACGTGAAATTACATTTAATATGTTTTTTTTATATTTCTATTCGGATATACTTTTATAAAATTATAGTTCATTTCTTAAAAGGAATTAAAATAATTCTCTAACTCCTTCCCTTCTTAGGATATTTGCATCTTTCTTTCAATAATCATAATCTACTCTTCGTTAACACTTATCTATTCTTATTCCAAATAATAGCATGACATACATTCTAAAATATCTATTGCTTCCCTTTTAATAGACTTATCATATAATGATGTAGTTGCAAGAAATACAGATAAAGATAGCAAAAGATGTATAGGATATCGGGAAGATAGATAGATAACTTATCCGCAATATACTTCAAAATGTATGGAACAGTGTGAATAGGTTCGACATTCATTGTCTAATAACCTTGGTGATAAGCATGATGTGGCAGCTATTTACTCAGCTTTACCAAACATCTAGTATGACTCACAAGAAATATATAAAATACCACTGTCCAAGACAACATGTGTACCAGTCGTAGGGCTTTGTTAACTACGCTGATTAACATCTAAAACTACTTATTATTTTATTCCCTGTAGCATCCTAGTTTTTAATACATCCTCTTGGTTTCCGAATCACCACGTACTACCAAGTCACTACCCAAACTATCTCTCGAGATTTTTACTGTATCCAACATCGATAAAATACTAACTACTTTTTTTAAAACAATAAACAAAATTCGCTAATATAAAAAACATTTCCCTATTCCATAAAAACAATTTGTCTTGCTTTATTACACTGTAGGTTCAACATCTACGTTTTGTTAAAATAACATTTAAATATCCCAATCGGAAAATTAACAGAAAATATCACATAACCATCGGTTATATTGAACTATATTAATAACACATAAAATGATTATCGTATGCATATTTTTTAAAAATCTAATCACATCTCAAAGTGTTTTAGAGTGTTGTTTTCAAAAATGCATTTTACAACAATAATAACAATAAAACTTTTGCGCTACAGTCATTTGATTCCCAGCTGATCTAAATAAATAAAACATACATTATATATCATTAATAATTATAAATGTTACCAAAAACAATCTTTATCTTCCTATCAGAGTTCGTAGTAGGTTTCTTTCTCTTTGAGCATCGCAAATATACAAATTTCCACATACATACAATTTTATTTTAAAATTCAAAATCAAAACATATTATTTCATATAATGTTATATTACAAATTAATGTATTTCGTTTTCCCTATCGCTATCTAAAACTTAATGTTTAACTTGGATTAGTAAAGAAAATAATTCAAACCATAATCACATATTTTTCTGATGGTATATCTTGGTTAGTCCCATAATATTTATTATTTCTTCTTTTGTCCGAATGTTCTCCTTTATGCTTATTAAAGTTTTAAATAAATTAGTTCATTTAATAAGCTGTTTAGACGATCTTTAGTTTTAGTGTTTAATCCAAAATTATTAGAAAACATTTTATTTAGTTATCCCACGAAGCTTTTTAATGTTCTGGTGAATATTACCTTGGCGCGTTGATGCATCTTTATTTCTAGCTAAACTACAATTATTTAATAATTACGGTACCAATTGTGTTTTCCATGGATCCAATATTTTATATTTCTCTTCTGTAAATTTTTTTTTTCTTTAGGTAAGTGTTTTCCTTGGTAAACTTCACTTTCATTCATTATTATTTTATATACACTACTTCCGATCTTTAACTATTTTCTAGAGTATTTTCTCAAGTCATCTTAAAGAAAGCAATTCAAACTATTTCAATATTAAAATTCCTTTTGTCCATTTATTCTTATATGAATAATACTTATTTTTATTTTCCATTATCTTCATTAACTTTGCGCACAATGTCCTTTCATTGATTTTATACGCACGAAAACAGCTTTCATAGTGATACACTATATAAACTATATCAACGAATAATATTAACATATTTGGAACATTATAAAATTTACAACTTGGTTTTAAGAATCTATCCATTTTCTATTGAAAACTCCGATTATATTTCGATAGAATCCACTGGCAGGTTACTGTAAAGTTAGTGAAACATTACTATGAAAAACTTTTTTTTAAAACATTTTATTCTAAGATTCTCTTCGGATGATTTTTAAATTGTCAGTTGGTTTCTTTCAAAGATATTATTAAAATTATAATAAAGTTGACTAATAAATTGAAGAAAAAAAAATTTTAGAGAGCTTAAAATTTTACCTCTGCTCTGGAGTCAACACATTTTTGTTCTCTCCTGTTTGTACAATTAGTTGGCGTGATTTTGGTTGTCTGCCAAGACCTATTTTTTTTTATTGGTCAATCTCTACTTGGATTTATAAACAATTTCTAAAGTTTTAAAATCATGATGTAATAGACTTAAATGTTAACTAATTATTATTTTTAAATCAATTATTATCTATTACAATTTAACTACCTTTAAAACAATTTTGAAACAATAATTAATAAAGGTGTATACTACTTATTTTTATTATGATGTGTGACAATTCCATCCACTTCTATAATATACTATTTAAATATTTTAATTATTAGTATTAATTTAAACCGGTGCTTATACATAGAATATTTCAGACAGTCACGTAGTCATTTCCGGTGTTTAGTCTATTTTTATCTGTCTTAATAAATTTGCTACTTATATCATATAAAATAATTATATAAAATTTTGAAAAACAATTTAGAAAAATATAGAATTAGATACAATTCTCACCATCACAATACTTATTATTAAATATATCATATTAATCTTTTACTGCTTAGTATAATCTATAATTTTAAATACTATATAATATTAATTTTAAAATTTTTTAGTAATTGACCATTTATAACCATCATTGACCTATAGAAAAGGGCACAATAACCTCCTCCTTTGAATAAAAAATTTTAAATTAATGTCTACTTCATTCATTGACATTTAATCTCTTTATCACGTACCATGATTGAATTCAACCTTATATCACTAAAATACAAACTATACTGCTTTTAATACAAATTCACATATTATTCAACTATTATATGCAAAGTTTTAACTAATATTAAAATTCTATACTTCTGATGGGTATGGGATCAAGCTTCTAGCATTGTATGTCCCTTTCTCCCCCTCTGGTGTAATCAATATAAAAGCATTCTCTCCTACCTTGCTACAAATTTTATAGGGACCCTCATATAATTCAAGGAATTTCCTAAACTGATTTCTTTGCAGGTTGCTAACATGGGGTGTTCTAACAAGAACTAGATCATCTACTCGGAACGGATGTGGTTTATTATGGGCCTTTTTAACTCTCTTAGTATCCATAATATGCAGCTTTACTTTAGCTTGACTTATATCATGATTTATATTTATTGGTTCTCTGGTTATGGGTATCGGTGTTTGAATCAGTAATTTTTTATGTTTGCCATAGTGTAGACGGAAAGGTGTGAAACCTGTGGATTCATTACAAGTGCTGTTTATATAATTAACAACCTCAGGAAGTTTGTGCACCCACTGTTTATGATCATCAGCTACATAAACCCTAAATAATCTACCGAGCTCCCGCATAACACGTTTGCAGGGATTAGACTGAGGATTTCTAATGGAGCTCATGACATGTCTGAGGTGTTGAGTTCGAATCCACTCATTCCATCTACCAGATATAAAGGCAGTTGCATGATCAGTAAGAATTATTTTTGGCTTTCCAACTAAAGGAAATTGATAATTAAGCATATTTTTAATAACATAATGAGCGCTGGTTTTAGGTACCGGATAGGCTGAAACTAACTTACTAAAAACATCATATGTAACAAGTATAAATTTTTGACGGTTGAATGGTGGTAAGGGCCCATAAAAATCAATCGCTAATAATTCATTAGGATGATCTGGAATGATGGGTTGCATGATTCCTATGTAAGATTTACTGCAATGTTTAGATTTTAGACATATTTTACATATTTAACACGTTTATACATTTTATTAAAGAAAAATATTGACTTTAAAACATACATAATTTTTGGTGCGCCATAGTGCCCATAGCTACTATGAACGTACATAATCAGTTTATCAATCATGGAGTTAGGGACAACTATCCTCCATGATTCCCCCTGTTTAGGATTTATGTTATACATAAGTAAATTTTGATAAATTTTGTATCTTTCAAAAATCATTTTAACGTGTTTATTTTTGCTATTTATATTATCATGATTATTTAAGATAGTCATGATCCTATTTAATTTAATATCCTGACTCTGAATCATAGTGAGATTTTCATAATCATCAGCTATAGATTCATCCCTAACCAAATCCACGTTACTTATAATTATGTTTTGGCTATTGGGATTTTGTGTCATTAAACAGATAGGGTGGCGACTAAGAATATCAGCAGGGATATTCTGTCTCCCTTCAATATAGATTACTCTATAATTGAATTGTTGGAGATATAAGCTCCACCTAATAAGTCTCTCATTACTGAGGTAGCTTTTATTCAAAAACTCTAGGCTTCTATGGTCGGTCAGTACAATTACACTAGAACCTAACAAAAATTGCCTTAATTTCTGAAAAGCCCAGACAACAGCTAGGATTTCCTTTTCAGTTATAGTGTAGTTCAACTCAGCACCTCTCATATGTCTGCTCAAGAAGTACAATACATGAGGTACCTGATCCTCATCGAGATGAAATAACACTATACCCAGACCATAGTAACTACTATCTGTTTGCACATAAAATGTTTTATTGAAATCAGGATATATTAAAATTACGTGTTTTAAAAATTTATTCTTAATTAAGTTAAATTCATTATCATGATCTTGGGTCCACTTTCATATCTCAGCCTTTTTCAACAATTTGGACAAATGTATCATGTCCTCAGCAAAATTTTGATAGAAACGGTTGTAGTAGTTGCACAACCCAAAAAAAGATTTCAGTTGTTTTACAGTTTTTGGTGTGGGGAAGCATTGAATAGCTGCAATCTTTTCTGGATGGGGTTGGATACCATGCTCATTTATTAAATGTCCCAGAAAAGTAATCTCTTTAGTGGCTATTAAACACTTCTCCAGATTAATTTTGACATTTTTCAGAGCGCACTCATTAAAAAACATTTCTAAATGTTGGAGATGCTCTTCTAAATTGTCAGAAGCAATGACAATATTGTCCACATACATGATGATCTTTTCTTTTAATTGTTTTGAAAAAATCATGTCCAAACATCTGATTAAGCCAGCACCGCTATAAATGAGACCAAAAGGCATCCATCTGAAAACATACGACTGGCCCTGAAAACGAAATGCTGTGTATTGCTGATCATTCTCATGTAACGGTATTTGCCAATAACTAGCTGTTAAATCAAATGTAGAGAAAATTGACCTCTTATGAAACTTAGTTAGGAGCTCATGTACAGGTGGAGGAATGTCACACTCTGGCACAGTTATAGTGTTTAACATGCGAGCATCCAGACATACTCTAATATGGCCATCCTTCTTCTTTACAATAACCAATGGGTTTACGTAAGGAGAAGGGCACTTTTTTATTATCTCCCACTCTAGCATCATGTCTATTTGACTTTGTACCTTGTCCTTGTATTGGTAAGGAATTGGGTACATTTTCTGATGGAAAGGTTCATTACTCTTCAATTTAATACGATGGGTATATCCCTCTATTATACCAGGGATTTTAGAAAAAATGCTTTTAAAGCTATACATTAATTGATATAAAAACAAAAATACTTAATTGTAATTATTAATTAGAGAAAATATAACTTACTATTAAAAATTTATCGGCTGAATGTTTTTGAGGAACCATGCCTCATACTCATAGCCTTCATGAAAAGTGTAATAAATATATGCAAATGTAAATATTCAAATAAGCTACTGTTACGTAGCCCATTTTTTCGAGATCTCGAAGCATGTGTCCTTTCTGTTAATGGCATGGATGTCTCTATTAATATAGAATGCCTCCTTTATTTTTCTCCTGTAATCATTTGGCTCTGAACATAAAATAATGGGGTTGGCAGGTATGAAGTTGTGCCCAGATTGTTTACTATGTTCGAAAAATACGGAGGATGTGTTGCTGTTCGTTTGAGCTCTGTTGAATGTGTAACGATGTTGAGCCAATCTGGTATTAATTGTGGCTTTTGTTTCCCCATAATATGTAGCGTGGCATCCGGGCTTGAGGGCAGGAAATAGAGTACACCACGTGTGGGGTGAGCGATCGATCAATGTGGTCTTTAGAGTTATTGATCAACCTATTGGAATTGGGTGGAGTTCTGAATATTATGTTGAATTTATTGTTTAAAGTTTTCATTAGTTTGCTGGATATTTTAGGGATATAGGGGATTGTTATTCTAGGTAGATTAGTGTGAGGTAATTTATTGTTTATTGTACTATTAAATTTCATGATTTTCTTTTTAATGGTTTTATATTTGAATCCTGCTGCCAATAGATCTTTAGTATAATTATTTATATTTTCCTTTCTATGTGCTTCGTATTTACACAGATGAAAGTTTCTAAACAAAAATGCATTAAGACCTGCAAATTTAAGCGATGTGGGTGAGTTAGAGTTAGGGTGGATACAGCTGCGAATTTCAAATGGTTTAACAATCATTTTGTAATCTATTGAGTGGCGATTTCTCGATAAAAAGAGGTCGAGATATTTGAGTTCTTTATTATGATTACAGGAGAAAAATAAAGGAGGCATTCTATATTAATAGAGACATCCATGCCATTAACAGAAAGGACACATGCTTCGAGATCTCGAAAAAATGGGCTATGTAACAGTAGCTTATTTGAATATTTACATTTGCATATATTTATTACACTTTTCATGAAGGCTATGAGTATGAGGCATGGTTCTTCAAAAACGTTCAGCCGATAAATTTTTAATAGTAAGTTATATTTTCTCTAATTAATAATTACAATTAAGTATTTTTGTTTTTACATATAAGGAGAAATTAAAACCATATTATTAATTGATATAATTTCCCCCTTAATTTAGAATCGACTGCATATATATATGTTCAATTTTTTCTTTTATGCTAGCATCAATCAATGTATTATGGATGCATAGTATTTGATTGGAAAGGTTATGCACCCCATATTCAAAATTATGCCTTTCCTTCTTACAAGTAAAAATTTCATTATAAAAATCTATTTGACATTCGTTTAAAATCATGAAGTCAGCACCTATTATGGCTTCATGTATCAATCCAGGCATAATAAGAAAAACATGCCCAAACTCTGTATTATTAATTTTGAAGGTAATCCAAACTTGTTTATTTGTTAATTTCATTCTCTTTCCATTTTCTAGAGTTACTTGTATTTGTTTTACTGGCAATGAAGGTATATCACCTTTTATGCATACCAGATTTTTATACATTGACTCTGATAATATGGAAGCTTGGCTTCCAGAGTCAATTAATGCTTCAATTCTTATACTTTCAATGTTTAAAATAACGACCGGACATTGATACATTATAGGTGGTTCACCTATAGTAAAGGGTTCTAAGAAATCAATGTCTAAATCTAAAGAATTTAGCATCCACATCTGATCATTCCCCATTTTGTTAGCACCAGGTCCTTGCAAAGAGGAATTACTATACAAAGACCTTCTTAGTTTAACTTTTTATCAGTTGATTTTTATATTGGGTCTTTTTAAGATTGTGGTAACACCATTAGTAGAGGGTTGATTATTTTGGGTTTCTACTCTATTCCTAAAATTATCGAACTTAACTGTTCTTCTATTATATGGGAATACCCTATCCCTATCTCTAAAGCTATATTTTCTTTTTAAACTTGTTTGAAACCTATGGTTATTATTACTAATGTTAACATTTGACAATGGGTAGCTAGGTCTCTCTCTATTGGATTTATATCTATTGTCCAGAGATGCCTCTGTAATCTCTAGCGCATCCAATATTTCTGATACTTCCTCTATGGAATACCTATCAGCAGCAATTAGTAGTTGCTCTACATTCCTAGGTAAATTATGTCGCACTATTCTAACTATTTGTCCTTCAGACAATGGACATGCTGTGAGAGTCTTTAAACGGACAGCCTGGCTTCTAAAGAAACTAGTATAACTACCCCTACTGGAGTGATACTTTTCCTGCGTGATTTGGAACCTAATGCTGTCTTGTTTATCGGCATTCCAAAAACTTCCTATAATTAAAAATCGAAAATCTCCGTAAGTACTTGGCCTTTCAAACAATGATTGCCACCAGTCTTTGGCAGTCCCACCTAAATGGTTGCTACAAATAGCCAATTTTTCTTTTTCGGTTAGTACACATATCGAGAATAGCTCCTCTAAGCTATTGAGAAACTCCAACGGATTTTCCGCAAAATCTCCTCGAAATGGCTTCACTATTATGAATCTTAAGGCCATTGAGCTATTTGACCCTCCATCATAATTAGTACTTTCCCTAGGTGGTTGGATGTCTACTTCCTTGACATCAGTACGTTCTAATGGGTGGTTTTCATTTTTTTCTAAAAATTCTACCTTACCTATTGAGGATGGAACTATCTTTTCCTCAAACCTATTATATAATATTCTTTCCCTACCTAAATCTATCGTTTGGCCACTTATAGGTTTCATCTCTTCTATTTGTTTACAGACTTGTTGAAATCTCTCTTCAAAATTTATTTGCCCTATCACTTGCTCTACATATAATTTTTGCTCCTTTCTGAATTCATCTAAGTTTTGGTCCACTAGGTCTTTATATTCATGACTATTTTTCTCTAACTGTTGAGCTTGTTCCTTTACATCCTTTTGTAATTTCTTCATATTTTCCCCAACCTTTGACCTGCATTTATGTTCCTCAACCTTTTACATATCCCCCAGATCCTGTAATTTTTCAATCAAAACCTGCTCTATATCTGTCTTGGTCTCCATCCTATCTTGCACTATTAAGTCCCTAAACCTTTCAACTAAATCTTGTTCCATTTCATTCCTTATCACTATTCTATTTTGTACTATCTCTTCTTTTATAACAGTAAAACTTTCATCCATATGCCCTATATGCTCCTGTATTTCATCAATTCTATGTTCCACCTTTATTTTATTATCATCAATCTTTTGATTCAATTTGTTACTATTGACTTGACATCGGTTGATTGAATCTTCTATTTGCTTACTTAAACCTCTGATAGTCAATTCGAAAAATTCCTCAAATCTATTCTTTAATAATTCTTGATTTTTGTACTCTATATTCTCTACTTCATGTTTTAAGGACTCAAAGACCCTTTCGTTATTATCTAGTCTCAGTTCTACCTGATTAAATTTATCTTGTACTTCTCCCTTAAGGTCTTCTACCTTCTGGCAGGTCTCCTTAAATTTTATCTCTAGATTTTCATTGGTTTTATTCAAGCTTTCATTAAGAATATCTAATTTTACCTTATTATCTTTTATATTTTGAATTATACTGTCATGAAGATTTTTAAACTTTATATCACTATCCTCTTGAAGAGCTTTAAACTTTATATCATTATCTTCATTATTCTTATTTATGCTTTCATGAAGAGCTTTAAACATTTGGGATATTTGAGCCATTATAATACTCTCTACTTCCTTTTCAGGCGCTTTTACCTTTTCTTCTTCTATTTCACTTTTCACCATCTCTTTCACCCCTTCTTCCATTTTACTCTCTACCTCGTGAGTATCATCTACCAACATTTCCCTTTCACTTAAGTTCTCGCGTTCTCTTTCCTCTGTACAACCATTATCAAGCATAGACTTAGACAGTTCCATTTCTACATTACTATCTTGGTTATCCATTTTTTTTTTAATAATAATATTGTTTTTCAAAATCTAGTATTTCTAGTATATTTCTATTTAATCTCATAAATAAGTTCCCTACCAGCTTCTTCTATTCCCATACAATCATCACTTCCAATAACCATAGACAGTATCTCCTACTCCCTACAATATTTCATCTTAGACAATAATAACAACAATAATAATTCAAAATCATGTGTCACAACATCATCCTCTACATGCATGATTCACAGATATTTTTGCACATTTTAAAACATTTCAAATATCTCTTCAATACTTCACTAATTGACATGGTCATAATAAATATCCAAATAATCATTAGCCACATATGCATATTTCAAAAATTTTATTTGCCAAGTCTTTTATAATAATATAGTATTATACTTTTAAATAATCAGATCATCCACCACTTAGAATTGCAATTGTTTGAATCATAAACACTTAGCTCTATAATAATTAAATCCTAAATAACCATTACTATTTTAAAATATTAAATCATCACATTACTGTTGATTGAATATGATGCCCCCACTAACACATCTCAAGCCCCTAAAGTTGGCACGTCACAATCTACCTATTTAACCTTCCCATTCCATGTAAGCCTATTATACTCTCCCCATTTTAATACTCGGGCCCAACACGTTGCCGGTGCCACAATCTGCCCTTGTCATCGTGTGTAGCTCCACTACACATCAGGCCAATCACGTTGAGGGCCATAATCAAACCGCCCCGTTCCCGCATCTCCACTTCCCCCAAAATAAATATAATATAGTGAAAATCACCTAACCGGGTTCTAGCTCTAATAATTAATGAAATATTCAATTAAATGCTTTACTAGCTCAAGTTTCTTAAAATTAACTTAGGTTCTGTTTTAAACTAACTCAAATAAATATTCAGGAATTCATGAGACTAGAAGTGGAAATACGGGTGACAAGGTAGATTACATTGAGACAATATCCCACAGGATACCACCTCAATGGCATAAGAACACTATCCCCCCTTATACTACTATTACACATAATAACTACATAGTATTCTTATGACTTCCGCAACTTCTAATCACTAAGACTCATTTAACAATTAAAGTATTAATCTTTTATCTCTAATAATAATAATAGTAATCATCTAGCTCAAATGAAATAATCTCAGGTTCTTAAATTTATTCATATGTTAATAAACATATGGTAGCAAAATATGATAAGGGATTTTATGTCATAATCTACTACTCTGAAATTAGATTAATAATAAAACAATAATAATCACAATCTTCATTGCTTAATCCAACTAGTACAGCTTTTCTTTCATCGCAAATTTATAACCGTAATAAATTAGTTAATAATCTAATATCCCCTTTTTTATCTTTAAGTAATAAAATAAATTAATAAGTGGCAGTGTTTAGATAATCTGATAAATAAAGCAAGTGGCAACTAATAGCATATAATTTAGCAAAATATTAGGATAATGGATTGATGACCAGTAACGCAATGCAATTTTATAATTATTTAATTATAAGAACATCAATAAATATTTAAGATTAAACATACTTCTCTATTTATCTTTTGTGCAAACAATCATCTACTTAGTTTAATGGTTGTGAAAATACCCTGTGAATTCATGCAATGATGTAGAGAAAACAAAACTCAGACACAAGTTTTAATAAACAAATTTTAAAATTTTATTAACATCAATAAAAATAAATAAAACAAACAAATCCATCTACATCTATTTACAAGGGATATCCTCATTTTTCTTTACACTACAATAGCTGAATTATACACATTTATATTTCTTTTATCATTAATTAAACTTATTATGCCTTTTAAAAGTTATTTATTTATTTCTCATTAGGTTTATCATATCACTTATTTTAACTATTTTATGGGTAACACCATTCTTTACCTTTTAATATTAAAGTTACTGTATTATAAATTATCTATGTGGATAAACATCATTTATAACATCATAATTTTACAATCAATATGGTTTTTAAAAGAAAATTACATTTTCTTGTAACTTTATATAAGTCACTCCGCATATTATTCAAATATTATTATTACTTTTAACGTTTGTTCTCCAATGCTCGTAAACTATAATACGTTTATTCCATAAGCCATACTCATGTATAATACTATAACACGGGTTTAATTATCACCTGTTACAGTTTCACATATGCTATAATTATCGAATGTTATTGTATTTTTTAAATATGCAATACTTATATTTTTTAAAATATAATTAACAATAAGAAAACGTGAAATTATATTTAATATTTTTTTTATATATTTCTATTTGGATATACTTTTATAAAATTATAGTTCATTTCTTAAAAGGAATTAAAATAATTCTCTAACTCCTTCCCTTCTTAGGATATTTGCATCTTTCTTTCAATAATCATAATCTACTCTTCGTTAACACTTAACTATTCTTATTCCAAATAATAGCATGACATACATTCTAAAATATCTATTGTTTTCCTTTTAATAGACTTATCATATAACGATGTAGTTGCAAGAAATACAGATAAAGATAGCGAAAGATGTATAGGATATCGGGAAGATAGATAGATAACTTATCCGCAATATACTTCAAAATGTATGGAACAGTGTGAATAGGTCCGACATTCATTGTCTAATAACCTTGGCGATAAGCATGATGTGGCAGCTATTTACTCAGCTTTACCAAACATCTAGTACGACTCACAAGAAATATATAAAATACCACTGTCCAAGACAACATGTGTACCAGTCATAGGGCTTTGTTAACTACGCTGATTAACATCTAAAACTACTTATTATTTCATTCCCTGTAGCATCCTAGTTTTTAATACATCCTCTTGGTTTCCGAATCACCATGTACTACCAAGTCACTACCCAAACTATCTCTCGAGATTTTTACTGTATCCAACATCGATAAAATACTAACTACTTTTTTTAAAACAATAAACAAAATTCGCTAATATAAAAAACATTTCCCTATTCCATAAGAACAATTTGTCTTGCTTTATTACACTGTAGGTTCAACATCTACGTTTTGTTAAAATAACATTTAAATATCCCAATCGGAAAATTAACAGAAAATATCACATAACCATCGGTTATATTGAACTATATTAATAACACATAAAATGATTATCGTATGCATATTTTTTAAAAATCTAATCACATCTCAAAGTGTTTTAGAGTGTTGTTTTCAAAAATGCATTTTACAACAATAATAACAATAAAACTTTTGCGCTACATTTATTCGATTCCCAGCTGATCTAAATAAATAAAACATACATTATATATCATTAATAATTATAAATGTTACCAAAAACAATCTTTATCTTCCTATCAGAGTTCGTAGTAGGTTTCTTTCTCTTCGAGCATTGCAAATATACAAATTTCCACATACATACAATTTTATTTTAAAATTCAAAATCAAAACATATTATTTCATATAATGTTATATTACGAATTAATGTATTTTGTTTTCCCTATCGCTATCTAAAACTTAATGTTTAACTTAGATTAGTAAAGAAAATAATTCAAACCATAATCACATATTTTTCTGACGGTATATCTTGGTTAGTCCCATAATATTTATTATTTCTTCTTTTGTCCGAATGTTCTCCTTTATGCTTATTAAAGTTTTAAATAAATTAGTTCATTTAATAAACTGTTTAGACGATCTTTAGTTTTAGTGTTTAATCCAAAATTATTAGAAAACATTTTATTTAGTTATCCCATGAAGCTTTTTAATGTTCTGGTGAATATTACCTTGGTGCGTTGATGCATCTTTATTTCTAGCTAAACTACAATTATTTAATAATTACGGTACCAATTGCATTATCCATGGATCCAATATTTTATATTTCTCTTCTGTAAATTTTTTTTTCTTTAGGTAAGTGTTTTCCTTGGTAAACTTCACTTTCATTCATTATTATTTTATATACACTACTTCCGATCTTTAACTATTTTCTAGAGTATTTTCTCTAGTCATCTTAAAGAAAGCAATTCAAACTATTTCAATATTAAAATTCCTTTTGTCCATTTATTCTTATACGAATAATACTTATTTTTATTTTCCATTATCTTCATTAACTTTGCGCACAATGTCCTTTCATTGATTTTATACGCACGAAAACAGCTTTCATAGTGATACGCTATATAAACTATATCAACGAATAATATTAACATATTTGGAACATTATAAAATTTACAACTTGGTTTTAAGAATCTATCCATTTTCTATTGAAAACTTCGATTATATTTCAATAGAATCCACTGGCAGGTTACTGTAAAGTTAGTGAAACATTACTATGAAAAACTTTTTTTTTAAAACATTTTATTCTAAGATTCTCTTCAGATGATTTTTAAATTGTCAGTTGGTTTCTTTCAAAGATATTATTAAAATTATAATAAAATTGACTAATAAATTGAAGAAAAAAAAAATTTAGAGAGCTTAAAATTTTACCTCTGCTCTGGAGTCAACACATTTTTGTTCTCTCCTGTTTATACAATTAGTTGGCGCGATTTTGGTTGTCTGCCAAGATCTATTTTTTTTATTGGTCAATCCCTACTTGGATTTATAAACAATTTCTAAAATTTTAAAATCATGACGTAATAGACTTAAATGTTAACTAATTATTATTTTTAAATCAATTATTATCTATTACAATTTAACTACCTTTAAAACAATTTTGAAACAATAATTAATAAAGGTGTATACTACTTATTTTTATTATGATGTGTGACAATTCCATCCACTTCTATAATATACTATTTAAATATTTTAATTATTAGTATTAATTTAAACCGGTGCTTATACATAGAATATTTCAGACAGTCACGTAGTCATTTCCAGTGTTTAGTCTATTTTTATCTGTCTTAATAAATTTGCTACTTATATTATATAAAATAATTATATAAAATTTTGAAAAACAATTTAGAAAAATATAGAATTAGATACAATTCTCACCATCACAATACTTATTATTAAATATATCATATTAATCTTTTACTGCTTAATATAATCTATAATTTTAAATATTATATAATATTAATTTTAAAATTTTTTAGTAATTGACCATTTATAACCATCATTGACCTATAGAAAAGGGCACAATATATATATTAGATAAGTTATTTATTATTTTATTTATTATATATATATCTATATATATATATATATATATATATATATATTTGTAAGATACTATTAGACTTAAAGAAATTTCTTTTATAATTATATATTAAAAATTAGTGGCTCTTAGAATTGTAGTATTTATTTAATAAATCCCTGTTGGCTATGTGCCTTTTCCTATAGAAGCACATTACCAGATGATCCCATACCACAGAACAATCATAATAAAAAAGACCCTCATATAAATCTAATTTTGTTAAGATTCAAGGTACAAAAAAAGAAATTAGAATGCAATAGTAGTATAGTCATTAAAAGACATATATTGATGTAAATAGGTTTATAACCCTTATTCTTACACCAACATTCAAACATTAAACTTAAACCATGCCATCTAAATGAGCATTAAAATTTTAACAATAACTTTAAATTTTAACTCTGTAAGGATAGGGGAAATGTAAGGATATCTTTATAATCTAACCTTTATCACTCATTATCAAATCCAGCTCATTTTTTTTTGTTTTAGTTAACAACCAACTAAACATACATTTTTCATTATAAAATAAATAAATCCACATTTATATATATACATACAACAACAACAGTATATATATATATATATATATATATATATATATATATATATATATATATATATATTGAGAAAGGATCAAAACAAATCAATTTTGCTTATTTATTTTTTTAGAAAGTTGAAAACCCCAATCAAAAGAAAACAATAATTATCTCTCATAATAATATGTGTTTGTATTATAATAAATGTAATATTTATATATTTGACTTCATTTTAAAAATACTCTGACTAAATAAACATGGTAACAACCCAATGTCAAAACAGTCATTAGGTAATCAAATACAGGAGATAAAAAAATAAACATAATCTTATTACATAATTTTTCTTTGCTTATAATCAAGATAATATATATATATATATATATATATATATAAAGATGAAAAAAGAAATAAAATGCAAGCACATTAACCTTTTAACCGCTAATTATATTATTGGTTGTATGAGGTAAAAATCAAATCTTTTAATTGGCCAACTCACAAACTGAAGACAAAGCCTATTGTTAAAACATATTCACCTATAATATTAAATTCAACTCAGATACGTTTATAAAAAGTATATTATTAATTTTTCAGGTTATGAAGAGAACAAAAGTTCTTTCAAAAATAAATTGCTATTTATTTATTCTAAAATATTCAATTTCGGCAACATAAAAGCTATAATATAAACAAAAAGATCGACTTTTACATTATAGAAAAGTAAATATTTCTTTTTACTACATCTTCAATATTTTTACTAAAATCTTCAATATTTTTCGAAAATAATTTTGTTTTTTTATTATTCTATCTGAAAATAATTTTTAATTTCCATAAATATAATTTTATAATACTTAAAATTGGATTCGAAATGAAAATCTCAGCGTTTTTCTTTATTTTCTTTGATCAGGCGGTTTCTTTGTTCTTTCCAGCCAATCAGAATGTCTTTTTCGGCTGAGAGCTTGCTAAGAACCAATCACAAATAATGTTCTTTCTTTGTTTAGGTTTAAATGCATTTTTTTTTATTTTTTACTTGTAAAATAAGTCGGAAGAGGTCACCATCTTACAGAACTTTTAAAAACCTCTTCAAAACGTATCGAACGAATTTTTTACCATAAGAATCGGCTGAGTTAGAGTGACATCAGATGTCTACGAGGAGCCTTGTAAAAAACAGTCTTTTGGTTAAATAATGAAAGCTGAGGACAATAATAAAAGTGAACTTAATTCTTTTCAGTCATCTTTTTGCTTTTTTTCCAAATAAGACATAATCCGTATAATATAATATCAGAAAAATTGAATGCTTCAATATTAAGAAAATGGATAGTTTATTTGAACATTTCAAATTAGTTGCTGAATTGTTATATAATTGATTACAAGAAACCTTAATTATTAATTAAATAAAAACATTCTTAACAAGTTCAAGCAATTAATTAAATCAAAAGAGTGAATTTAGATAAATGATTGATATAAAAAGTACCACACTATTCTTCAAATTCAAATAAAAGAAGGGATCACAATATTAATATAGTCTTTTTGTATATATCACCAATGAAATAATCCCACTCATCTAAAATCATTTAATAACAAACTTCGAATTAAGAAACTTTAAATTGTTAATTTGTTGAAAACCATCTTTGCCAGCTAACTCAATAGTGCTGCAGGGTTTAAGTGTTCATCGGCTCTTACTAAAATAAGTACAATGAATTAGTGCTCAAGTGTGTAATTATTTCCAAAAATCTCAAATGCCGTATCTAAAACTTACAGATTGATATAAAAGGAAGAACAAGAATAGTATATATGTCACTGAGGAGTCTTTGCAAGGAATGCATGACTTATCATAGCATCCTGACTGAAATAATGATGGACTACCTATCAGAGACATTAATTGCCTAACACTTAAATCTCATGCCAGTCATCATAAAGAAATATTAATTTGTCATGTGATATTTTTTATGTTGATAGAATTATGTATTATATATATATTACTTTTGTATTTGGAAACCAAGATCTCTATATATATTTTTTATGTTGATAGAATTATGTATTATATATATATTACTTTTGTATTTGGAAACCAAGATCTCTTTAACTTGGAAGATTTCATTGTAACTACATTTAAGAAAACATGCAGAAGAAGATTGTTAGCTTAAATATATGTTTTTAAAATAATATTTAGGTAATCTTTCCTTTTATAGTGACATGATATTAGTTCTGATTACTATTAGAATCCTTACCAAAATATGTGATAGAAGTAAGATTTTTATTTATTGCTATTTCATATAAAAAGGAAATATAAAGTTTTGACAGTACAGAATTTATATTGTTTTTTTTTTTTTTTTGTTAATTGACAGTTGTTCATGCATGTTTATTCAGTATAAATTATTAACATTTCTGCATGAATTGTCTTTTCTATTTAACTTCTACATGTTAAGAAAGAGTTCTTTCAGAGAGAAAAAATGCTATTATTGGAATTAAACCCAGTAATTCATCATCAATGTAATGTTGAATTGATGATTTTATTATTTTTCTTGTTATATTTATTTACTCTATATATAATGAATGCTTATTCATGTATACCTATTAGGGAAAGGTTTGGTTTAATGAATATTTTTAATTATCAATATAATAGGCATATACATATTTAACATTTACATATGTATATAATCTTTTTTTTTATTTTGTTAAGAAGTTTGTCAATTTTATATTATGTTTGTAAATAAACATTGTTAGTTTGCTTTTCATTAAATGGTCTCTAATTTATCAAAATAATTTATTTCCCATTCATCAATAGATCATCATACATACATACGTACACACAGAGATTATTATTATTTGTACATTATGACATTGTAATAGGATTAAATGAGTACATTATGACATTGTAATAGGATTAAATGAGTATTATAGTTGATTTATGATATATATATATAAGCATACCATAATATCTATTTTAATTAAATTCATCACTGAAGAGAGTCAATTGCTATATTCTCCCTGGGTTCAAATTCTGAGATATATGTGGAATTAGAATGAGGATAAGATATAGATGAACTAATCTAAATTATGTCTAAATTCAATGTGTGAAATAAGAGCTAGCCCACTAGAAGTAGACATGATCATTGGTTAGTTACTTCATTGCATCATTGTTACCACCCTACCCGAAGACCCTTACTAAATCTATTCCCTTCTTCTAATGGAATAAACCGAATTGTATTATTATACAGCAAAATTCTAGTGTTTTTTTATCAATCACTTTTACTAAATCAAATTTTTAATATTAATTTGTATTTAAACATTTTGAAAATCAATTTTAAACTACCAATAAGATCACAATTATCAGAATATTATAAATCTAACAGTAAAAACATTAAGATTTTATCTTTACTAGTAATAAGTCCAATAAAAAAATTGTGCATAAAACCTATAAAAAGATTTTAAGTTTACTTCATAAAATGGCCTATAAATCGCTTCAAAAAACACTGACATAAATATAAAAAGCAAATTTGAAACTAATATATATCCATATTTAATGCTTGTCGTTCATTTAATTGCTTTTGTTATTCAATTAATATAAACAATTACATTTATGTAAAATCAATACGTAATCTTGCAAACAGATATGCAGATATATTTATACATAGTGAAAACAATTTTTTTTAACTAATTCAGAATAATTTTCACTTTCTTCGTAATTATATTTATATATGATTAGCAATAAAAATAATATTACATGTTGATTTTTTAAATCACAGTCTCTCTTGAGACCATAATCTATGACCATAGCCTATTCAATAAAGTCATTTATAATTCTATTGATATAATGGATAATAATAATGTTATATGATAATTATGGTACATTTTTATTCTTTTTATTATATAAAGTTGATTATTAGAACTGTCATTAAAGTCAGGAGATACAACTTCGTGGGCCAATCATATTCTTAAAAAATAAATGTGAATTATATATCTTGTTTTAAATATTTTAATATTTTATTCAGATATGCATTATTCTATTAGTAAGGTATCAAAACTTTTCTAAGTTCAACAACTTGGATATTTCTATAAGTCACCTATTGGTTGGATAAGTTGCACATAATTAAATGCAGATATTTAAATATTTTTTAATATTATTCAAATTTGATCAATATATATGAAAAACAAAAAAACAAGTTAAAAACTTGCTAACGCTTGTATTTATGTCAACAGATGGCGTTCTACCAAAAACACCATCAAGCATTTGTTTACATAAACGTCAGAGCATGCATTCACTATTTCTAACTTTAATTCCACTTTCAGATCATGATTTCAAGCTATTTCCTGTCTTTCACTGACCATAGCAAATAGCTTGAAATCATGATCTGAAAGTGGAATTAAAGTTAGAGATAGTGAATGCATGCTCTGACGTTTATGTAAACAAATGCTTGATGGTATTTTTGGTAGAACGCCATCTGTTGACATATATATATATATATGCAGCATATATATATATATATATTAGTGCAGCAATCAACATGTAAATGCTTGAAGAAATGAGCATATTAATGTAGTGAAAATATCTCAATAGCTTTATCATTAGCTCTTCATGTTTTGGACCTTCACATAGATTTCTCAAATACTAAAATCATATTCGCATGTAACAACCATGAACAAAGAGAATATTTAGGGAGGCTATATAAATATTTAAAAAAACAAATTGCATTAACAAATATGATGAAACTATAAAATTACCAAATATTTAGAAGAGTTTTTTCACGCAAATGGTTATAACAAATACTGTCATATTTAAATCAAACTATTCAACAATCACATGATAGAATTATCACTACAAAAATCATGTGTTTATTACTGTTTTTCTATGAGTGCAAATGTCTTGGAATTTTGCCCATGAGAACATTTATTGCAATGCAGTTGGAGTGCAGTATGATAGTTATAATTTACTATTTGTTAAACTGCATTTAGAACATGTTATATTGTTTAATTAGGTTTATTTAAAAGTTTTTGAATGAATAATTTTACTCTTTGTAATCGAAGTGTAACCTTTTGTGTCAATATAAAATATTAAAGCATATAAAAAGGTAAATTTTTATCCTCATTGTTATTGATGTTGATATTGTTTAAGTGTTGACTGCTTTCATATATTTATATTTTTTACCTATTTAACCATGGACACCATTAGCTTTATTGTACAAGTAATTTGTTAGTCTGCATTCAAAACAGGTTATATTTATTTGCTTAACGAAGTTTATTTAAATTTCTTTGAATTAATAATTTCACTCTTTGTAGTGAAGTTGCAAGTTTTAGTATCTTTATAAACATTAAATATATATGTAAAGGTGGATTTCCACTTTTACTGTATTTGTTAATTGTTATTAATATTGATATTGTTTAGGGAAATTATATTATGTAAAGTTTATAGTCTTTGGCATTATTGGCTTTTTAATATAAGTAATAACACCTAGTTAAAGTGCAGTTTGAAAATCATAATTTTCATTTGAAAGTTATATATAACAATTTGTTAGTCTACATTCAGAACAGGTTACATTTACCTGTTTAATGAAGTTTATTTAAAATTCTTTGAATTAATAATTTCACTCTATGTAGTTAAGTTGAAATCTTTAGCATATATATATATATATATATATATATATATATATATATATATATATATATATATATGATCACTAGATGGAGCTTTACCAATAGGTCCTAACAAGCTTTTGTTTACATAAACACGGAGAGAAATAAAATTCAATATCTCTTTCATTGTCTCCACCTTCAGACCAGCTAGTAATCATAAAATGCAAGCTTAAAGCAAGTTACAAAATTTTTAACTTGAGAAGGTCTATTTGTAGTAGATGAAACCATGGTTGTGTAAAGATTTTGGTAAAATTTTTAAAATTTAATCTAGTATTGTATTGTTTTATGGTTTTGCATTTTTATTTTTGCTAGTATAGTGTTAGACAGTTTTGGTGATATATATATATATATATATATATATATATATATATCACCATATATGTATATACAGTTTTGGTGATATATATATATATATATAAAGGTGGATTTTCACCTTTATTGTTTAAAGGAGGTTGCCTTGAGAACAGATTGAGATGTTATTGTTGTTGACTTTGATCCTGTTTAAGTGTTTACCAATTTCAGTATTGGGATCAATTTTGCAATTGAAGTGATAATTCCACTGTTACATTAATTTATTAAGTTAAAATTCTGACCGATATTTAATATTAATTGATTAATTATTGATCATAATATCTCATGCAAAATTAGCTCTAAAAACTTTTTTTAAAACTTGTTCAGTCATTACGCTGTCAACATTATAGTTGTTAGGCAATACATACATAACTACAAAAAGAGATTTATGATTTTATATATATAGTCAAAATAATTTTAATGCTAAAAATAATATATATATTATTCTTTTTTACCGTTAAATTATTTTGAACTTATATATAGTATACTTATAATTATTATCAAAATTAAAGTTGAACGATAATCAATTGTATAAGCAACCCACATTGATATGGTTCTGTTCTATACAGAGCTAAATAAAATTGATGTTTAACAGCTGTATATGCATCAGCAATAATTAATAAAAAAAAACAACAGTAACTAAAAGTAATGAAAATAAATTTGTGTGCTTGCTGTTAATGCAAATAATGATAAATTAAAATGAGTGAAATTGCTTGAGCTTCTTTAAGTAAGATTAATAGTTTCCCACATGATAATAACTGTTCGTAGCTATAATATTTCAAACAAGTCCAATTATATGTATGTATCTTAATTAATTCTGTTTTAACATTCAGACATTCTAATCATGTGTCTAATAAGAGTGTTTAAACCATTTTATTTTCTTACAATTGATTAATTCACTCATTATACTTTTTTTCTTATAAAGTTGCACAATTGCTGCTCACTGGAATATGTACCACTAGTATGTAATCAGTTATATTTATGCAGTTCACAATATGTATTAGAACTCATTTACATATTAACCTTGCTCAATATTAAATCCAGGTTTTCAGCTTTATATTAATTTGTTAGAGTACATAATACCAATAATTATTGTAATGTACTGTCTGTATGTAAAATACAAGATTTTAATTAACTTTATTTACACTAAATTCACACATATATGCACAGAACAGTCCCCTCTTCCCCCATTCTAGAAAGCAGTTCTCCCCAGTTACAAAAAATAAGTTTGCCATCTTGTTGGTTGTCTGAGGAGATGACAGCATATTCTTCTTCTTCAATAGAAGTCTGAAGTTTATTGGATGGTGTAATCTGGGTGTTTTCCACATCTATTGCTTCACTCTGCCAAGATCATTAATGATTGATGTGTCTTTTCAGAATTTTTCCATTATTCAGTTTAACTACTTGAATATACTTAGTGAGAATTTCCATCACAACAGCAGAAAACCATTTTCTTTTTAAAATATCATGACTCCACACTAGTTTGCCTATTTTACAATAACTTTTTTATTTAGTAACATCTTCATTTAATGCATGCATCATTTGTGATGCAATAACAGTTAAGATAGTATTTTCATTTGACATACTAGAGATGAAATGATGATAAAACATCATGTCAACTAAACCTTCATACATGTCTTTGTGAGATGTTTTATTCAGTGTTATTTCCAAATGTTGCACTTACTTTTCAGTTAAACCATTTGATTCTGGATAATAAGGGATGGTGAGTATGTGTTTGACCCTTTTATCATATAAAACTCCTGGAACTCTTGTAATGTAAATCATGTCCCATTTTCCAATACAATTGTTTTTGGAAAACTTTTGCATGCAATGTCTTTTCAGGGCATAAATAGTACATGCTGTGCTTATGGTTTTAATAAACTTATATCCTTCCCATTTCAAATAAGAATCAAAGTGACTAGGAAGATATATCCATTCAATGGATCTGCATAGTCTAAATGTAGGCATTGTCATGATGATATTGTTTTTGCTGATGAATCAAAAGGTTTTTGAGGTAAATCTGCAATAGACTGGCACTCAACACTGTTCTTAACCATTTCTGTAATGTACTAATTGAAATGAGGCCACCAAACATATGAATGAGCTAAGACTTTTGATCATACTATGCTTGTATGTCCTTGATATAGCAAACAGAGTACTTGCATTTGATCTTCTGATGGTATGAGCACTCAATATATCACTAGAATACAGCCACTCCATGTAGGTAGCCTTGCACAAGCATTCCGGATAAGTCTTGCAATATAATTTGGTTGACATTTAGGTTATCCAAATCAAATCTAATTTTTTCAAATTTTTATATTCATGATCATTATTAGTCCACTTTTCAACCTTGGAGCTATTTACAGTTTTTTGTTTCCAAGTACCAATGTAATTTATTCCTATGCTTTTTTGTTGGAATACACAAGCATCTACTAAATGCAATAAAGCATTGGCATGAGGTAATTGGTTTTCTGGGCTTGTAAATTAATATATAATGGTATGCAGCTAACAAATTAATTGAGTGAATCAAACATTAGTTGGTGTGTTCGGAAATTTTATCATGTCCAAAAGTTCCAGTAGTGGAATGCACATCTAACATGTATTGATGATACTTTCTAACATCTAATATTATAGTCAGGGTCTTTTTGTCAAACTGACTAATTCTTTTAAGCAGCTGTTAAGGTCCTCAAGGCTTATGCATATGCAATAGGGTGTTCTCTATAACAGCATATGAAATGATAGCTCCAACTCTGAAATGTAAAACATTGATTGTAATAATTACCTCCCTATTGCTGCTATAATGTACAAAAAGTTGCTTAGACATTAGCATATTTTTTGCTTTCTAGAAAGCTAAATCATGTTCTTTAGTCTACTTTCAGCACTAACTTTTACATAGTAACTCATACAATGTTGTAAGAACATGTGACTTTCCTTACAGAAAATAAAAAAAAGGTTGAGTAATTCTAGAAAAGCTTGCAATTATTTTAGATTTCTAGAGTTTAGAGCATTTTTGAAAACTCTAACATTTTTCAGGATAGTATATTTTCCTTTCTGGTTTATATTATGATCAAGTAATTTAATTTCACATGTAGCCCACATACATTTAAGTGGATGAATTCTACCTCAAGCTTTATCCAGTCTCAAAAGTTAAACACTCATGTTTTCAATTAACTTTCTGTTGAGAAGTTATTAATCTAAATATAAAAGTATAACTCCTTCCATTGCATAAAATAAACCATCCATTTTTACTTGAAACACATTTGGAGCAATCATAATCCTGTAGGGCAACTTGTTGCACTTATAAAGTCCCAGATGAATACTGATTAGTAATAATTTAGAAGTTCTATCCATAATAAGTATTTGATGAAAATCTGACTTCAAATCGATTTTTGCAAAGTACACTACCTTCTAAAGTGATGCTAAAACTCCATGTACTCTTGGAACTGGATATGCTAATTTATTTATGAATTTATTAAGGATAACATGATAATGTCTACATAATAGAATGCTTTTATCTGATTTCACAGCTGCTACTATTGGTAGTCCTTGATGAATCTTCAACTGGAGACAAAACAGCTTTATTGACCATATCTTTAATAGTCTTTCCAAGTTTGGATTTTGATGCAAAAGAAACCTTATACACATTGCATAATATAAGATGAGCATCACCTATTATCAATATCCACTACCCATGTTTTTAATTAATCTAGTCCTGACTTAAATAAACAAGAAAACATTTTTTTAGCTTTTGTTTCCAACTGAACTCTTTTAATTATTTTAAGAAAAATTCCTAATGGATGAAATCAATTCCTTTCTAGTAAAAAATCTTATATTACTCTTCACAATGTGTAATGGTAAAACAATAGCTAACATTAATATTCATGAATATATTAATGTTCACACATATGTCAACTCTGTTACTATTTACATCTGTAGGCGAAGCCTGTATATTTTGCAGCATGTATTTTGTTTTACTGTGGTCCACTTTGCTTTCACAGACAATAACACCTAACACAATAAAGCCATCATCTGTGCTACTAATATTGTTAACAGGTTTTTAGCTTCTTAATCTGCCTCCCTGTAATTTAAATTCGGAACTTAACTGTGTTTCACAACACTTGTCTTTGTTTCTGCATACATGAGCAAAATGTTTTTTAATTTTATAAACATTACATTTCTCCATTTTCAATTTATAAAATTTCTTAACATGGCCTTTTATACTGCAGCAATAAGATTAGATTTTCCTTTGCTGTAATTTACTTTATTGACAGGAATTAAATTGTTCTGCATTCCAATTAAAGTCTGAAATTTTGTGCTTCTTCTAACATTACTTCCTGGGCCAAACATTTTCTGAGGTCTATCTTATAATTCAGATTTGGTTCACTCACCAAAGTTTTCCTTAAACTATGGTCAGACATTCCAAACTGTAGTTGGTCAAGCAACATGTTTTGTAATTCAGAAGCAAATTGATATTGTTTTTGTTAGTGTATGAAGAACTATATTGTAGTCTATATAATGCTCATGAGGTAATTGCCTTCTCATCCTTAAATGCAGATGAGATACCCATTTTAAAGTTGCCAGCTGGAAATATGCATTTAATTTCTCTTTTAACTCTTTGTATAAAATGTCATCAGGAATTTTTGTGTGATGGAATTGTTTTATGATATGTAAAAGGTCCTTCCCAGTAAATAACAAAAGTGTAGCCATTTTGAGTCTGACTTTGTCAATTTTATTTATTAGTTCATAACACTCTATCAACATAAACTTTCTATGCTGATATGTCGTAATATTAAACTCACAAAATATTGAAATGGGTTCTTACTCCATAAATTGATGATTATAGCCATTCAATTTTCAACTTGTACCATTCTAGTGTTGACCTGCACCATTCTGCTATTTACTGGGGTAGTTGTAGATGCAATAATTAATAAACAATAACAGTAAGTAAAAGTAATAAAAATAAATTTATTCATTTGCTGTTTTTGAAAATAATGAATAAATTAAAATGAGTGAAATTATATGAGCTTCTTTAAGCAAGATTAATAGTTTCCCACATTGTAAACTGTTCACACACAATAGTTAAAACAAGTTCAGTTATTTGTGTGTATCTCTATTTATTTCTGTTTTAATATACAAACATTCTAATCACGTGTGTAATAACAGTCTTAGAACTTTTTTTTCTTACAATAATTAGTGCACACATTGCACTTTTTCTTCTAAGAGGTTGCAAAATTGCTGTTCACTCAGGTGTATTAATCTCTGCTCTGCAGCTCCTAAGTATCCAGTTCAATTTATGCAGTTCAGAGTATGATGTAGTGCTCATTTACATATTGACTTTGCTGAATATCAAATCCATCTTTTCAGCTTTATGTTAATTTTCTAGAGTACATTTATACCAACAATGATTTTAATGTACTGTTTATACATAAAATACAAGATTTTAATTAACTCTATTTACCCTAAATATGCACACAGAACAGTCCAGTTTCTGTAGCGCAGAATGACATTAAAGTATAATATAAATAATGAAAATAGAGTTGGAGATTAGAGAAGAAATTACAATGACGTACAATGACACTTCTATTTAGACAGTATCTAGTCTTTACCAAAATTACATCAGTCTATAAAATATGAGCCACACTTATTCTAAAACAAAATCTACTACTTGATTAAGTGCGGTCATTACCCACCAAATGTGGATTCTATTATATCCAGAGTTTTTTGTTTCATTATTTTAATTTTATAATCACTATATATTCAATTTTATTTTTTGCCAAGTTATAAATTATTTCCAATTTTTTTTTTTCATGTGGCATAGCATCGGCCGAGAAGCGAACCCACTAACCCGGAATAACTGCTTGTAAGGCAGCTGTGCTGATCTCTCGACCATCAGCTGAAAACCCATCAAATATTAAAACAAGCTTTAAAATTAATTAAAATACATTTTTAAAAAAGTGACTATAATAACATCCATCTATTCATGCAATTATCTATATATGATAATAATAATAATAATAATAATAATAATAATAATAATAATAATAATAATAATAATAATAATAGCAACAACAACAACAGTAATAATAGTGATATCAATTAGTTGAAACATCAGCTTATTTTACGTATAATATTTGGTATATAAAATACATTAATTATAATAAAATCGATAATGTATATATGTAATTAATCCTAATATATATAAGAATCTACATAAATTTAACGCAAACAAACGTGCTTTCAATATTTGCACGTCATGGTTCGCATATCATTTTTTAAGGTCACTAATACTTTATTTATAATTTATATTTTGAAATTCTAGTGCGTTGTAAGTTGCAGGATTTTCAATTAATGTCTTGTCATGACTTTTGAATTTTTAATGAACTACGTTTTTTATTTTAATCAACTTTTGCAAACTTTACACTTGTTGGTATTGTTTATGTACTTAGTAATTTGGAATGTTGTTTTAGTTTTTTTAAATTGATGGTGTTCTGCATTTTTGTTGTTAAATTCGCTTCTGTTTTCCCATAATATATATTTTATAGATATGAACATTTGGAGTGTTCACATTCCAAGTCCTATACAATTTTAAAACGATTTAGGCAATTTATTTTCTCTATGGTACTGTTAATAAATCTGATTATATGTATGTGCAATCTTAATTCTGTATTAAATTTTTTAGTACAAACTTCTTTAAAATTACAACTTGTGTGAACAGAAATAATATAAATATTCTCTATTTTTTTTATTTTTGTTTTCAATTTTAATGCAGTTATTATTTTTTTTTAGTAGTATGATTGCAATCCAGCATTAACATATTCAATTTATTAACACATAAACGTTTGATAATAGTATTGAAATTGAAAAAAAAAATAATAATAAAGAAAAATGATGAATATCTATGTCATTTATTTTTCCTGTTAATAATAATGACATTAGTCTTAAAAAATATTAATATATTATTTGAAGTACCCACTAATTTAAGCGAACATAAATAACAGTAAAATCAAATTATTTACTGGGAGAACTATATATCGAATATGATATGGAATACTGCATTTCCGAATATCTGTTTATATAAGAATTACAAATAAATCTAAAAACAAGAATAATTCAACACCTTCATCAATAAAGGAACTGGAGATAATCAAATAAATAACTAGGCATTCTTAACCCAGAAAATTAAATTAGTATCATATATCGCAAAATTAACGTATGTATTGTATGATAATGAACACCATAAAAAAGTGGTTTAACACAAATTCAAAAGACCTAGCAGAACATGTATGTGCGAATGAAGATATGTTCAATTGGGAAAATATAAAAATATTGGATAGAGAAGAAAAGGTACAAGGAAGAAAATTTAAAGAAGCTGCTCACATGACAATGGCAAAAAATCCCATAAACCAACCCAGTGTGACTATACATAATGTATGGAAATCACTCATCAACTTTGATCTTAGGAAAAAGTGGAGAAATCAGAAGGAACTTCATAGATAAATATATGAAATTACTACAAACTGTTGCCTTTGGCAGAATGGCTCAGTTGGTTAGAGCGTTGCCTTAAAACTCAACAATCTAAGGACCCAGGTTCAAATCCCATGCTAGTATTGTCACTGGTCAGGCCAGCAACACTAACCTGTTTGATGTGATATTACTAACAGTTGCATGTATTGGGAATATTTAAATAAAGTTAAATTTTTTTAGTCATTCAATACATATAATAGATGATGGAAATGGTCCAATATAAAAATACAAACATAATGAATCAACTTTCCAAAAAAAAAAAAAACTCAGCAAAAGCTGGAAAGTTAAAAAGATAAATTATCTATAATAAATAAATCAATAATTATCAAATAGTGTATATTTGAGGCATGATTAGATACACACGTGTTGAAAACATCCGTGGTTTGATTAAAATCTATAATATATATATATATCAATTATTACACAATACAAAAACATTAGGCCGTAGAGATTAAAATAAATCCTCTTATTTCATAAATGTATGGAAAATAAAATCGGGCTTATCACAATATCTTTTTTTTTTTTAGATTTTAAACTGGGTATTTGATTTTAGTTTATAAATTGATATGTGGCCATTATTTTTTATAAAATGAAACAATGATGAGAAAGTTCTATAATGTTCATCATATTACTGTTAACTAGTCTAGTAATAAATGCCATCTTTTTGTTTATTTTAAGTGAATGTTTATAAGGTGATTTAGTTTTTATTTTATTTACAAAACCGATGAACACTTGTCAAGCGTTAGTGGCTTAGTGGTTAGCATAGCTGCGTTACAAGCAGTTGGCCCGTGTTTGCTTCCCGGTCAATGCATTTGACATATGGAAAAAAAAAACCAACGAACACTTATATAACTATAAGCAAGTATTGTATTCATAATATATATTTACAATACTTTGCATTAATGTTTTGATTTAATTTATAATTAAATGTTAGTAATAGCTAAATTTTCTTAAATTACAATTAGTTAAAAAATGTACTAGAAATAGATTTTTATTTTTTAAATACCAGACAGAAACAATCTATGTAATTTTACTAATGCGGTTTTCAGTGTTAGCTTTTTTTTTGCAATAGTATTTGCACGAATTACTATTAAGCTTATACTACGTATAGAGAGAGAGAGATAAATGTTAATATTAAATAGAAAAATAAAAAAGGCTGGTTCATTATAAATGCAAAACATATAGTATGTCAACATTCCGATAAAAAAACAGTCAATAAAAGCTGGAGAAATAATAGATGACCTACAAATAATAAAGTAATAATTTTAAAATAAATTATAAATGAGCATGAATAATCACACAATTGTTGAAAATATCAATGGTTAGAATAAAGGTTATAATATATGTGTGTGTAATATGAGCCACAAGTGTTGAAAATATCATTGATTAGAATAAAGGCTACAATATATATGTATAATATGAGCCCCGAATAAACACACGTGTTGAAAATATCATTGATTAGAATTAAGACTATTATATACATATATATGTGTGTGTAAAAACGAAGATTTTTACAAACTGTTGACTGAGTTCATCCGTATATGATTTATAGTACTAACATATTGAGATTTCGGTTGGGTCACACCAGCCATCAAGTGGGTAATAAATATTATGTTAGTATTATAATTTATGCGCGACTGAACCCAGATAGTATGTCATTCATACCCCCCACACACACACACACAATTATTACCCAATATAAAACATTATGGGTAATAATTAATAAATCCCTCTATTTCGGAAAATATATTAAGTTAAATATCTGGTTTTATTACAATATCTTTTTTTTTTTAGATTTCAAAGAGGGAATTTGATTTTATTCTGTATTTAATATTTAATATTGAAATTATAATGGAAATAGTGCATTTATATTGAAATATTTCACCTATGGTGTAAATAATCGAATAACTAATTAAAAATTGTCACGTCAGGATAGAGTCAAATAGTATTCTTTTGTTTGATCCATCTTAAATCAAATATTGAACTACTTATGTTTATCTTTTACTACTATTTAATTTAATTTTTACATTTGTTTTAATTGCATTGAAGAAATTTAAAACAACGTTTATTTAATGGTTATAGAAACATTCAAGAAATGATAAATTATTTGAAAATAAAAATAAAAAAAACCTCTAAAATATATATATAAAGTTTGTAAAGAATTTATTTTAGAATATTTTATATTTTTATTTATTGGATGGAACTGAAATTGAATTTTTTAATGCTAAATACAAAATGTTCTTTATTTGCTGGTTATATAAATCTTAAATTATATGTTTTTCCAAATATGTTTACATCTCTAGGTTATTTAGGTATTCGATTCTAGACTACAATGCTAATTTTTCATGTTTTGCATGACTGTTTCCATACACGGAAATGTCCATTAATTTTTCTCATATGTCATAGCATCGGCTGGGAGGCGAACCCACAACCGTCTGCAATCAACTGCTTGCTTGCAAGGCGGCTGCGATGACCTCTCGGCTAAGAACACTTGACATATATACACATATATTCTCTTTGAAGTAAATGTAACACTTGACTGTAAAAAAAAATTAAAAAAAAGAATCAAATGAGACCCTGCCTTAATTCAGATTAGATAAAACTAAATTTAAAATGTTATTTTTAGTAAACTATATCATTCTTTTAAAAATGCATCTAATCATGTTACATGATTTGGAACATCATTATTTATAACCATTGATCAACGGAAAATACCCAAATATTTCAATTTCATGTTAATTTGTTGTATAGATAAAGAAAATATATGATTTTTGTGAATAATTATCTTTTTTATTGGTTGTTTCATTTTATTCATGGAATAGTTTTAAGACCATAATTTAATCTCTGAATTATTATATTGGAAAAAAGAGTACTCAATATATATTATAACGATCTGGAAATAAGAGCTTAATGTAATCTGCACTACAGGGCGCCACTAGGCATTTGAACCTAGAAAATTTATAAAGTAGGCAGATGTAAGTTTAAAAAAAATTTTTTTTATTTTATATATTTTGATTCCGGTCATTAGCTCATTGTCACTAGCTCAGTGGAACAGCAGAGATTTATATTTTATAATAAATTCTTGTCTAAGATACATTTCAATATTAAAAAAGGAATAAAATAAGCCACTGCCAGAAATTAACACACAAACATTTATTTACGCACATATATATAAAATTTAGCATTATTTTAGAATAACTTTTACTTTGGATTTTAACTTGATTTCAGAATTTAAATTTACATTTTAATTTTTATAATATTATAAGTTTACATTTTAATTTTTATAAGTTCGCACAGATGGATTTATGAAAGTTTGTTTTATAATATTGAGTATAGATCAGCTGCATAGATTCCACGGTTAAAAACATTTCAAAATAAACATAACCGATCAAAATACAAAGTCATTGATAATGTCAATTGCAGAGGGAATACAAGAAACCCAATGGCATTCATCATAAGATGCCGCATTGACATCGATGACTTATATATTCTAACCGAATATGAAAACCATAACATAATTAACCACTAACGAATCCATACAACATCCATACCCAACTTAAATTTAATGCATTTTTATTTAGAGTGTCGAGTATGAATAGACTACATAAATTTGCATTTGAAAAGAAAATATTTTATCTCTTATTTAACCTTAGGCCAAAAGTTCGCAGTTAAACCAACGTCAATCCATCTGATATATCGATGTGTTCAATGTAATATGAATACAACAGCACAATTAGGTTAAGAGAAGAAATTGCCTCTCGTCAGATAGGAATACTACATCTATCTGATGATAAGATCAATAAAAAAAAACACCATAGGAAAGAACTGCAGTCTCTATCTCATAATTCCTTCCATCGGCAAACGAGAGTGTGCGGCGTATAAAGCGATTCTGCCCGTAGCAAACCTCATACTACATCTACTAATTACACCAATATATCCAATCCATTGACCCAATTCAACTATGAAACAAATAACCTAAGATTACCCTCCCCTAATAAAATTTTACAAATCTATATAGCCATTCACGCCCAACTTAAGTTTAACATTTATATAATTTAGTTTAATGAAAAACAGAAATCATAATAAAAACTTAAAGAACAAAAATAAATAAATAAATAAATGGAAATGATTTTACAAAAGAAATACATTAAATAAAATTACTTATTAATAAATTAAGTTGGTCAGATAGGATTCTATTGCAATTATTTTAAAAACGGAACAAGTTTTAGAATTAAAGTTCTTATTGCTTAGTATACTGGAGTTTTAGAAATATATTTAAAGCTTAGAGTTCATAAAGTTCTTACAAATTTAAAACATTCCTTTTTATCCATTGCTTGCCATTTGAATGCGAATTCCCACACCATGCTAAAGAGATTGGTATTCTGTTGGCCGTTTTATTTATTCATCCAGAGGTCTTTTACTTTAGCTGGTCCTCAATGTAGAAAATGATAGGTCATTTCTCTTTCTTTCTTAGCAGAACTGAAGGGATTGAAGAGTGCATCTTTTCAATCCCTTCTCCTTCAACTCCACACTAACACATATCACCACTACTGACATACATCTCTATCCTCTAATTCTCTTCACTCACTTTTTATAGTAGCCTTTCAGATCCAGTGGACATTACGTCACGATGATGTGATGGTCTTTTTGCTGAGGTCCGATTCCATTGTTTTTCTCTCCTATCTGATCTTTGCTTATACATTTTAAATGCCCAAGGGCTAGTTTATATTTAACTAATTAAGACAATCATTTCCATTTTTCAATAACATTAATTAATTTGCTTTCCAAACTTAAAGATATATTTTTATCTCTAAATCTTTTTAAGTTTTTGCTTTTAAAATACTTTTTCTATTTTTAATAAAGTTTTATTTTAATAATTTATTTTTCCATCTGTGCGATTATATATATATATATATATATATTTGAGTTTAGATGATATTTAATTTTAATTTTTAATTCTTAAACAAAAGAAGTTTTTATTTGCGAACTTTTTTTTTTTCGTGTGTAATAAAAAAAATAATGTAACAACGTATGTGCCCGTTACAATATATATATAATTACATTCTGAATTACAAGTGTCAAACTATATCTGGGCTAAAGATAATCTCTCATTGAATACCTGATTAGTGATAACCATTACTGTATTTATGTACAATGGATAGTATCAAAATTGTAGTTAGAGTAAGTTTGACACTTATAATTCAAAATGTAACAATTTTCTATTGATAAATACTGTACATATAATAAAGATGT
Source organism: Epiperipatus broadwayi (assembly GCA_028023455.1). NCBI lineage: Eukaryota > Metazoa > Onychophora > Udeonychophora > Euonychophora > Peripatidae > Epiperipatus > Epiperipatus broadwayi. The sequence continues at coordinate 774,928 of JAQFVV010000075.1, forward strand.
GTATGAAAGATTGTGATCTGGGCCAACTGATGAGTGCTGGATCAGCATGAAATGAATCTTAGGAATCTTTTGTTTTTATTGTATCTTTATATGATTTGAAAAGAATGTGTGGTGATGTATATATATGTAAAATAATTAGTAAATGGGATGATTGTTATGGACAGTTTTTCTATTGTTTCATACAGTTTGTAGAACCAAGTCTGATTGGTTGCTGCACATCAATACATCTTGGATGTGAATTTAGCTCGGATATAATGATAATTCCATTTATTAATTAATTTACTTCTATATTAACCATTAACAATATTAAATTTATATATATATTAATCTTATAAGAACCTAAATAAATAATTAATTACTAATATCATTCAAGGAAAAGCATAGATATTGAAATAAATTATTGCTAAACAGATCACTGAAAAATACTATAATCTTTGAAACAAAAATGTGAAACAAAACTCAACTATTCTGCATAAATGATCTGTAATGCAAATAAAATGTAAAATGTTTAATCTCATATAATTCAAACTACATATAAAAAGTTGAAATATATTCCTCAAGCAATAATTAAAATTAAACTAATATTTATAAACTGTGCTTTTAAATAAATAGCCAATTATTTACAGTACTAAAATGTAATAATACATTTTTTAAAAACTGATCTAAGTATTTCAAACGTACTTAAGCATTTAATTTGTTGATAATTTAGTCTAATAAGTGCGTATAACAATTACATTACATATATAATTATATTTTTTCCAATTATACTATGGTAAGAGTAAGTTACTGGCTAAATTCTAATATTTAGGAGATTAAATAAGCTTGAGTGTTAATTTAAATATTATTTAAATTAAGTTATATAAATTGGGTTTAATACTGATATTTAAATAATAATAACTATAAATCAGTCAAACAGTTTACAAAATTAGTTATCGTCATTATAATAGAAATACCGTTTACATGCCAGAAAATAAACAAGGTAATTTTTTTTTTTAAAAAATATATTCTCACAAAACTAATATGCAGTTCTACAATCAGAACTTAAGGTTACAATATATATATATATATATATATATATATATATATATATATATATATATATATATATATATATATATATATATATATATATATATATATATATATAAATTAGTAATCAATGTCTGTATTTCAATTATAATCAAATATATATAATTCTTCAAAAAACAATACAATAATTAATACAGTAAACAATATTTTAAAAACAAATATTTATTATAATTTAATAGAAGTACTTTCAACTATCTAAGTAGTCATTATCAATTATATTCAAATTCTATTACAAAAATGTGTTATAAATGTATACAAAAACAATTACATCATACATCAATTTTCTCACAATTCATTAATTTTTATATTAGCAGTTTGTCTATTTATCAAATGCTGCTTTCCATTTCTTATTAACATAGCTTCTTTAATTTTACATTTATTATAATTTCTTTCAATAAACAAAATCTTAACTTTATTAAAATCAAAACCATATATACATATAACATTATGATCAAAAATATTTCTAACACTCTCTTGTCTTGATTTTTGCACTCATTTATATACTCCTTTGATCTTTTTCCCAATGTACACTGAGACACACCTATATATGCTTTTCCACAAACACACTGCCATTTAAATCAAAGTTGTGCATATATATATATATATATATATATATATATATATATATATATATATATTGATTCTAATGGATAAAAAAGCTCTGAGGAAAGTACTTGTTATTGTACTCAAATGTTAGCTATTTAGCTATTATATTTTTATTACATGGAAGCTCCTGGAAATAATAATATGAATATGTATATATTGTTATGGGGATTAAAATGTGAACCTCTTCACAAAGTTTGAACTACTGTAATATAATAAACAAATCTTAGTCGAAAAAATAAATATATAAAATGAGTTTAAACTAGTACAGATGGGTCTGTGGATTGAATGATGTATACATGCACTTCATTTTAATATGAAACAATTTTTATTTTTATTTTTGTTAAAAAGATGTAATGTCCTTTTTTGTATTACTATCTTTAGAAATGTCATTAGGTCACATACTACAGGTAATTACTTCAGCATTTCATTAATTAATACAAGGTAATTACATAATATATTTTTTAAAGTCACTCATGATAAAATGTTTTTTGAAAAAAAAGTGAAAGGCATGTACATCCTATAATGGATTAATTGATATTTTTTTATCTAATCAATGTAAAATAAATCTTGAACTGATTCAATGTACAAGATTGGAATTTTATTCATAGTCAAATCAGATTATCAATTTATTTTAAAAAAAAAATTTTGCAGAGTATTTAAAGATGATAAATAAAATGTAAAATATTTTTCTTGGTGTAAAAGATTAAAAGAAAAATACCTACATGAAAAATAAGTATTTTCTTTTATGTAAGTGAAAAGTTTTTGAAATAGGGACTCCCTTGAACTTTTTCTTCATGCTGGTGTTTCTTCAGTTTGCTATCTTTTAATGTATTTATGATGTCCATAGAGGAAAAGAAAAAAAAAACTTTAACTGACAGATGGACTATAAAATGTGCTTTTCATTAATTTATTATTATACCAACATGATCTTTAGGGAAATTGTTTAGGTAAAGTTAAGTAAAATAAAAGCTAAATTGAGATTTCAACTAAACATAATGGCTAAATTTTAAATCAAATGGAATTCTATGTAAATATCTATGAAACAGACATTAATAATATAAGTGAAATGTAAACACATGAATTGCCTGTAACCAAAGGTTAGCCTAGAATACACAAAAGGCCATTTTGGAATCCACAGAAGAAAAGATTACTTCTAATCAAGAAAAGATTTGAACATCTATCAAATAAATTTATATACATAAGTAAATTTACTTTTTTATTGTCATATTCCTGGCGAATAAGGTAAACAAAATTTAAAAATATATTTCAATTTGTGTTTTGTTAAATTTTGGGGGTATTCATTTTATAACAGATTGTAAAATTTTGTTTTATTGATTTTCTTTTTCTTTTTCTTGATTATTGAATTTTAATTCCATATGTATATGTATATATCCAGATATGGATATATAGATATGAAATGCAAATAGAAAAAGGAAGAGGAGTTATAATGTATCTATATATCATATTTAATGTATAGCCATGTAATGGCAAAAGGGAAATTTATTGGATTTATTATATTTTATTATTATTTTTATTTGATGAAGGGAGATATTATGTATTTAGAAATTAATGATAGTTTTGTCTAATTTCATTATTAGTTGTTTAAAATAAATTGATATTTCTTATTAAAAAAAACATATTTGGTGGGCAATCCTTTCCATAATTTGTTATTAAATATTAAAAATAAATATAACTAAAATTAATATCATTCTGTGTCTCTTTTCCAATTGTTTATCAATACCACATATCCTAATTTAAAATATAATGTGGGCATAGTATAGGGGATTGCTATACCAGGAGTTAATCTGTGTGTGCATTATATCTTCTCTCTCATTGCATACTTTTTATTTAAATAAGATTTGGCACTTCAGGTTAATAAGAAATCCAGTACTCATAAATATGTTTTGAGAGACCAGCAACAAAAGATAAATTATTTTCCTTTTAATTGTGTGTACATATGAGATAACTGGGAAATATAATTAATTAATATTAGTTCAGTTATCTTCATTACATAAAATTGAGAAATAAGGAGTTGTATTATTTGAATACAAAACTTTGAAATAAACCATAAATGCATGTAAACAATTAGTATTGCTGTTCGAAATGTATGAGGTTCAAATATCCCCCCCCCCATCTCTTATGTGAATAACCCACAGAAAACATGAGACTGGTATAGTCATTTTTGGTCCACAATATTGTTGGGCTTGAATAATGTGGAAATTACAATACAATAATATTTGGTATACTTTGGGAAAACATGAAAGGAGTGGCAACTTACTTTTTGGTATAATAAAGAATATTTTCTTTTGGTAGCATAGATTGTTTGCATGGTTGGGTATATAATCATGTTGGAAAAGAGTATCCATTTAACATATATATTCAGCTAGCTACATTATATTTTTTTGATATTTTGTATAGTTTTCTTTTCATTTGTTGGTATGTTGAAGAAAAAGGAAAAAGAAAGGAAAAATAATTTAATGAGTTAGAAAAGTAGCATTTATTTGCTGATAATTCAGTTAAAGGACATCATGATGACAAATATAGGGATATATGATTTTTATTTTTGTTATTGAAACAATGTTTGATGTATGTAGGGGTTCTCATGTGGTGCAGAATTATTGAAATTGTGCAATTTATTTTAATTTTTTTCCTCTTTTACATATTATTATTGACATACCCACTTGATCCTAGGTGATTCAGGCTTAGAATTGGATCTCTTACCCACTATGTCTGATAAATATGGCTTAATGGATAGTTATGATGGAATACTTTATCATATAATTTGACAATGCTTTATATTCCTGTAAGTCCTTGAAATGGTTCAGAATTAGAGTGTGAATTAGGAGAGATGTGGAAGCATATATGCTTAATGGAGTAGAGGTGGGGAGGAATATATATATATGAAAAGAAAGTTACTGTTAACACTAACTGAAATAATTATAGAAAATATACAAACCATTATACAATTACAAATATCCAGTAACACCCTCTGTTTAAAGATCTTTAAACAGAGGGCGTTACTGGATATTTGTAATTGTATAATGGTTTATTATAAAAAAAAAAAAAAAAAAATAAAAAAAAAAAAAAAAAAAAAAAAAAAAAAAAAAAAAAAAAAAAAAAAAAAAAAAATATATATATATATATATCTGTGATTGTACACTGGTCAATAGACTGAGATATATAAGTATGAATTGCAAATGGAAAAGGGGAGAGGGTTATAATTATTGACTATATAATTTTCATATTTAATGTATAGCCAGGTAATGGACAAATGGGAATTTATTGGGTTTATTATATATTTTCATTATTATTCATGTTTTGTGGAGGGAGATATATAAAAAATGATAGTTTTGTCAGATTTCACTATTATTTGTTTTGTTTAAAATAAATTGATATGTTTTTAATAAAAAAACATATATGTGATGATCAATCCTTTCCATAATTTGTTATTAAATATTAAAAGTAAATATAATCAAAATTAATATCGTTTTGTGTCTATTTTCCAATTGTTTATCAATATCACTTACCCTGAGTAAATATATAATGCTGAGCTAATACAGGGGTTTGCCATACTGGGAGACAATGTGTGTTCTTTATATATTCTCCCTCACTGTATAATTCTTTACTTAAATAAGAATTGGTACTTAAGACTGATAAGGAAATCAGTTCTTGTAAAATATGCTTTGAGACACTCGAAACAAAAGATAAATTAGTTTTCATTTAATTGTGTGTTCATATGAGATAACTGGGAAATATAACTAACTAATATTAGTTCAGTTATCTTCATTACATAAAATTAAGAAAGAAGGGGTAATATTATTTTAATACCAAACTTTGAAATGAACCATAAATTATAACTTATTAGTATTGCATTTGAAGTGTATGAGGTTCCAATACTTTTTCCTTGACTCTTATCTGAATAACCTGCAGGAATATATATTGTACAATATATATATATATATATCAATATATACTATATATACAATATATATGAATAACCTGCATATATATATATTGTAACCTAGTGTTATTGACACTTGGTTTATTTGGCATTGTTTCCACAGGAAAACAATGCTATCCTTTTTTAGAAAATAAAAAGATAAAATAATAATAATATTAAGTGATTAATAAAGTATGCTATTTACTCAATGTAACGTGTTTTAAGCAAATAACTAAAAAAATTAGTAATTTGATGTCATTTTGAAGAAGAGCATGAATAATTTAATTAAATTATTAACAATAAGAGCAATTTAATATAGTACAAAAGCACATATCATAAACAGTAATTGATTTTGGATGGGTAGAGGGGGAGAGTAGACGAGTATCTTATCATAACGCACAATAACTTCTGGTAATTTTTAAATTATTTTAGATAATAATGTATACAGAATTATACCTCACTAATAAACATTGTTAATTAAATGTATTTATTATTTTTCATTATTTGTCAAATTACTTTGTAATTCATTTAAATCATACGGAAATATATAACTGTAATAAGTTTTTTTTTTCCTTTTCTTTTGTTTATGTTATAATTAACTGATTATTTTTCTGTAAGAGGTCGCTAAAACAAGACCGCCAAATTTTGAAGAAAGTTTAGTCTGACTTTAGTTTTACAAGGAGGAAGCAGTACTGAAATTCGGTAACAAAATTTTTTTATATTTTTTATTGCAGAAATAAATATAAGTCCAGTAAATTTTTAATAATATCATGCGTTGCTAATCCTATTTGATAAGATATTCTGTTTTCTGGTGCCATCTACCTATTTAAAGCTTTTTATACACAAAAATATACTATCGTATGCTAAAGTTCAAAATGACCGTATTAGCTACAGTAATCACGGAAAGCGTCATTATATTTAAATTAAGCAATATAAGTAATTTCCAGGAAATAAACAATTATTTGTTAACTTTACCTTATTTAATAATCTTTTCATGGTATAAAAGAAAAATTATAATTAAAAGAAATATTATAAAAGCCAAAGGAAGTTAACGAGAAACATTTCACGCTCTTTCTAAAAGAAATTGTCTGCGTTTGAAAATAATGTAAGCTCCCCATGTTAAAATATGTTTTATTCACTGAAAATTATCTAAAAATAATATTAATGATCAAGGATATTTACTTATGCACCTGTATATTTTTAAAAAAGAAAATATAAATTTTCTCAAGGCAAATATCAGAAAATTTGTATGTGTGCATTTTACGGAGAATTCATTATTAAAGAAAAATTATAATTCCTAGAGTAGGAATAAAAACTACAAACATTAGTGACTTAATTATAACCTTAATATAATATGTTATATTATACATCAACTGGAGTCATTAAAACTTTAGATCTACGTAAGTCAGCTGCAGTCCTTATAATAATATTATTTTGGAAAATTCGCGCATTAGTTTTTTTTTTTTTCTAAGCCAGCTAGCTAAAAATGATACGTATTGCCAATAGTAAAAAGAAAAGAATTGTATATGTGATCGACTATCGTCAAATATTCGTCATGTTAAAATATGTATTGTTTTCTTGGATCCCAAAATTATAGCAGTTAATTCAAAGAAGAATTAACATCCAACGCTGCTAGGTTTTCTTTGCCTAATTTATTAATTGCACCAGAGTGGAGGCAACTTTTATATAAATGAAATAATAAAATGTGTTTTCTTGTTTTAAAATTGCTTCATGAACTACGAATGGATCAAGTTCTTCATCTAGATAAATTGCCCAACGGAAAAACATTTTTCTAGTGAGATAATAAGCACTTGTTAAGTAATGATTTTTTTTTACTAATTTGTAAAATTATGTGTATTTTTTTATATCAACAGGTTAAAGGCTGTATAATCAAGTAATATTTAAATGACCTTGTAATCATAGAGGTATGTTTTCATATACTTATTCTAGGTTAAATTTATATTCGACATGAAAAAAATTTTTTTTTTATAAATTGTGTTTACTTATGATATGTATTATGGGTATAAATTTATAAGTTAGATGCGTAAAAGAAGAGAAATTCAGATACTTAATAGGTAAAATATCTAGTTAAAATTATCAGAAGTAATTAAAGAGAAGTGCTATATAGGATATTACTTATTTAAAGTTTGAAACAAATTTATACTATGTTAATTGCGGAACTTATTCCCAATTATTCTTTATTAATGCATTCACTTAATTTAGTTCAAGATACTATACTACCAATTACTTGTTGAATGTTTCTTTGGCAAAGGTAAAAATTATTATTGTTAATGCTGTGATATCCATTGATTTCAGACGTTGATCTAAGTATACCCCGGAACATAAATTTAGTGTAATTAGTGTATTTGCTTGTCTTGCCCCGATATAGCATCAGTATATGATTAAGATTCGCATTAGTAATAATTGTAATGTCTTTATTTTGTGGGATGGAAAATGATCTCCCCAAAAGCTTTATTTTCCATGAGGGGAATAGATAAATCTAGTATTCGGGTATGTTTATAACCCAAGTGATCGCTTCTCAGAGTTAGGACGATCAGTAACTTATATCGTATTTAGTGTATTTCATTCGTTAAAATCCCAGGAGAGGATTATATTTGGTGTGTGTTCCTATTATGCCCAAGTAAGAGGCAAGGACCCACCAAACTATTTTAATGTAGTAGTTAAATCTACAGACCTTTGGTGTTATTCCATATTCCTCATGAGAAAATAGAGATAATTCCACCACTGAAGGTGTTGAATATTGTGTTTTGTTTAGAAAGTTATGGCAAGATAACGGGTATATTGGAGGTTAATTCCTCACGATCCATTTAGTAAAAATAGCGTGCTAGTATATATGATCAATGTCTGGATTGTGCGGCGGAATAGTGCTGGTAATCCACACGTAAGTCAATGGAGAAAGTAAGTTTAAAATTGCGTGATTTAGAAATTTTTATTTGCCAATGGAGGGTTCAAATACTAGGTTTAATTCGGGTTAATGATTAATTAGCACTCACAATATAACTTATACTGAGAAAAACAGTGTGTATAACAACTTCAGTTGTTATTAAGGTAAATATTAAAATAATAAGTGTAACTTCTGATAAATAACCCATAAATTATAATAAGTTGTCTAAATAAATACTATCATTTAATTAAAGATATGATAATAAAAATCGTTGGTACGTATTGCCTAGAATCAGATTATTTTTATTTTAAAACAAATAGTTAGTTAATAAAGTTAAGCAGCCGTTCATATAAGATACACTAAATGGATGAGTTGATGTATCGATAATAATATTTATTTTGTTATATTCAATTGGCATAAATGTAAAAAGAAGATGAAGAAGTAGTTCGAATCCAAGTCTAAAAGTATAGACGAATTAATGTTAGTTATATTTTGTTTTACCCATATGGGATCGAATAAATTGTATATGTTTGTTTATTATGTTAATCATAAAGGATAGTTTTGTTAAATTGTAATAATAAATCATAATCTTGTTAAAATTTAATAATAAATTATAGTCTTGTTACAAGTTGTTTTGAGTCATTTTTCTTGTTTGCTAAATAAAAGTGTATTGGCATAATACTTGCAATACTTTCTTGAGTCCAAAATCATTTATGAAATCTTAAATTCAATACACCAGATAGACAATTGTAAGCAGATCAGAATATTTCATTATATTTTAATTTAATAAGAATTATTTATGGAATTGAAAACTTCAGACCAAAACATTTTATTTTATATGTGTGTAAAATCACTTTATTCCCAAACTAGTCGCTTTTGGTTGCACATTGTTAAGTACACTTTTAAGTGAAGTGTCTGAGTAATAAATCTTAGTCAAATTATTGTGTTGTCATGGATAATGGAAGGACACAAAAGCACTCTTGTCTTTTCATCATTCCGACTGAGATTATGGATAAAATGGCTGTATTATTCAAAATTATGCGTTGTTATTGAATATGGTTATCATCTCGTTAAATATTATAATAGTTGATATGTGGATGAAGACACCTGGAATTTAAATAAAGTAAATGTTTCCTATAGCCGACCAGAATGTCAGTCATATGCGACAACACAATACTGCCGAGCATTTTTCTTTAAAAATAACAGAGAACCCTGAGATTAGTGTCATTATTATAAGTGCTCTTACATTAAGAATTGATCAATTATGATCAACATTACAAGCGTGGCATGGCTTAAGAGATTGAAACTTCTGATTGTATAATAATAAAATACTGAGATCATATTGGCAAATTAATGAATGTTTTATTTTAGTCAGTAATATTAACAATGACATGAAATCATCATCATCATTGTCGAACAGTGCAAGTACTTACAGCTCAGAGAATGTGTTTTGGATAGAGAAAGAATGTTAGTTTATTCTAAATTTTCTTTTTAAATTTATTTTATTAATGATAATTTTTTTTTCTATCTCTGTCTGAACTGCATATCGCTGTAGCTGAATTATTATAACTAACCAAACGTCGAGTTATATTAGGTAATATAGGGTTTGCTACACCAATCATAGACGGAAGCGAATAGGCTTTCCGAATTCTCTTTTCCGAATTCCGAAGTGATTTCATAATAATAGAAGTCGTCGTTTATTGGGTTAGAATATATATATATATATATATATATGGATGTGTGTGTGGGGGGGTGACTGTTTGTATATGTGTAATAATGTTCAAGGCTAATTGGAAATGTAAGTAATCATTAAAAACCTGTCAACACTTAGACAATACAATATCAATAACAATCAACAATTTCAAACTCTTGTCAAGACAACCTTCTTTTAACAATAAAGGTGGAATTCCACCTTTATTAATGGTCTAATACTTACCATATAGACAATAAAGATTGCAACTTGACCATTACAAACTGCAATTATAAATTTCAAATTGCACCTAAAGTATTACTTAAATAATAAGTATAATAATGGTCAAGGCTAAATGGATTTGTAAGTAATTATTAAAAACGAATCAACACTTAAACAATCCCAATGTCAATAACAATCAACAATCTCAAACTATTGTCAAAGCAACCTTCTTTTAACAATAAAGATAAAATTGTAATTGCAGTTTGTAATGTTATAATTGGCTATTTATTAATCTCCATTTAGAATAGGTTATATTAATCTGTTTAAAAGGTTTATTTAAACTTCTTTGTGGCAATAATTTCAATCTGTATGATAAAGTTGCAATCTTTAATGTTAATATAAGTATATTAGAACATTAATAAAGATGGAATTCCAACTTTATTGTTAAAAAGAGATTGCCTTGATAACAGTTTAAAATTGTTGATTGTTATTGATATTCAGATTATCTAAGTGTTGACTGCTTTTTAATGATATATATTGTAATGGACTGGGCACTTGCATAAATATAGGGGGGCATCTATCTATGATGAGACTTTGGGTCTTGGTAGGATGCTCATGATAGAATGCTGAAATACCTAACCACGTGCATCTCCAAAATACTAACTCATTTTTCTCTTACTAAATTCAGATGAGATTTGAATTAGTTCATCTACATCTCTTCTGCTTTTCTAGCCATGTTATGCACCAGTATATAAACTCAGGGAGTAATTGTCTTTGACTCTCTTTAGGGATGGTATCACTTAGGAAAATTAATTACCATATTTCTACATATATGATAATCTAATCATACTGGCTATAATAATTACATTCTATTTGATTCCATTAGAGCTCATATGAAGGTGTATGCACTTAAATGACATATTAAGGTTGAATGAGTGTGTATTGATTATGATATAAGAAATACCAAATTTGCTTTGAAACAAATTAACAAAGTTTATTTACAAACAAAATGTTTAACAATAACGATTAATTTGAATAGCATCCAATATCAAGGATGATTTTCTATTGCTTATATAATTAAATATTATCAAGTTTCCTACCTCCTTTCCATGCAGTAGAAATTTATTCACTTGCCAAATGTTATTTATATTAAATGCAGAAGTAAATGAATAAATGATTTTATTAACAAAAAAAAATAACTAAATTGCTAGTTTAATATTATATATAGATGTATTATTAAATTCCAATGATTATCCATTTCATGTGTATATCCTGGGATTCTTCTTTAAAGACACTCCATCCTCATTTCTCCAATTCAACAATGTAAGTCCCTAATGTTTTAGTATAGACCATTCATGCGAAGAGTGTTAGTCAATCATACCGAAAAACAAATAAACAAGCAAGAGTTAATGTAATGATGAACAACAACAGAAATTCTGTTCTGTCAACAGTGACTGTAATTAATGTGTAGAAATAAAATTTTTTTTTACCTTTATCTCCCATTGGTCAGTCCATATTAAGATATTGGGGTTGGGAACATTAATCTAAATTTTATTTTTAAAAAAAATCATCTGACTAAGGTTAACCTTCCTATCCCCTTTATGGTTAAATCACTTTTGCTATGCTAATTTACAATGGTATTTTTTCAACCATAAAAAAGAAAATAAAGATTATAATAATCATTTACATTTATATCATGGTGATTTGAAAATAGCATACAGTGAATGAGTGTCTTTCAGCTTACTGATATCAGAATTTAGATGATTCATTCTTTCTGGGGTAAAGTTCACATAAAGAATTCACATTTTTTAACTTTATTGATGGTAAGGTTAGGTTATTTTCACATAGTCTCTTTTAAAATAAAAATCTTGATGGAACTCTGTAGACTTGACATTTCCCTCTGTATAGCCATTCTTGTTGCTTATAAGTTTCTCCACTATGTTAAATATTAGAATGGCATTGACTTCTTCATGACATATTTACCTTCTAGCCCCTACACATTGCACTGTAGCATTGATGCATAGTAGAATATTATAAGTGTAGTTTGAGGTAGATATTAGTGCTTTACTTCTCCATCACTTTTGACTTACTCTCCTCCCAGACAAGTGTTATTAATATATATATATATATAGGGAGTAAAAAATGTCAACTTCCATTATTTTAATAATAATGTAGAACTATTGATTATTATTTCATTTGCTACTATGCTGTTATAGTTCAGTTTTTTTTCATCAATGTGGATTTCTCTTGGCTTTTCAAATATTGTCAATTTGGTTTTCTGAAGTTAGTTTGAGTAGGTACAATGCTCTGCAGCTTGTGTTCGAAAGTTTCAAACGGTGATGTTGACATTTATTAGTAAAGGCTGATTTTTAAAAAAAAAACATAAAATAAAAAAGAAAGATCTACTGATTAAGGAGTATTTTTTTTGTTCTATCTTTTTCACAAACCAAATCAAGATTGATGTTATTTCTGGTTAGTAAACACAAACAACTCATGACTTCGCCATGCTGACTTATTATTACACATACACTATAGATTTATTAGGCTAAAATAATCATCCAATTAATTCTTTATTTTGTTTCAATGTTTGATTACGTAGCTTTACAGAATTTCTCTTTTCTTTTGTCATCAAAGTCAGTCAATGATGCATAAAACAATCACTTTTGGTTTATGTATTTTTTTAACATATATATGCATATAAGTGATTTGTCAGTTTATAGTGAATTATAATTATTGTTATACTTTCTCTTTTAATTGCAATAATTTGGTTTTACTTTTTTGATATTATTTTATTTTAAAAAATATCAAACTGTATTTGCTACCAATGTGTTCATTCATCATTAAGGTGTTTTTACTGATAGGGTTTAAATTTCTTAAGGCTTGAATTAGTAGTTGATTAGACTGGGGCAATTAGATTCCTGGTGACTGTAAGCGACTCTTTACAACTTATATGTGCAGTTTTTATTATTTTTATTTATCTTACATAGAACAAAAAATATTTATTAATCTTTTAAAATTCTGACATATTCTCTTGTTCCACCTTTATTTTATATTAAAACTCAATAAATTGGATTTTTTAAATTTTAATTTTATAAATAAATAATATTCTGAAAATGTAAATTTGACTATTTTAAATATTTAAGAATTGACTTGTAAATAAGAACAAACAATAAAAACATCATCAATGATGTTAATATAATCACTCTTTCAGAAAATGAACAAATTCTTTTTTAAGATGTGATATGTTGGACTGTTTCCATCATTTATGAGTGAATGTTGAATGTTTAGAAAATTTTCAACTTTATTTAAAATTTCCAAATACAAACAGCTCATTAGTAATAACACACAAATAGATAATACAGGTTAGTAATTACACAATGTTTGAAGTAGTATAATTCTCCACTATTCTTCAGGTGTTGCTGACCCATATGCACAGTGACAATATTCACTTAGAAGTTGAATTCACATATTTAGAATCTTGAATATTGAATTTAAGGCAAATGCTCTACCAACTGAGCTATTCTGTCAAGGCAACATGGGCATAACAATAATATTGTCATCAGCATGGGATTTGGGCATTCTGTCATCAAATTTTCAATGGTATGGATGGCTGAAGAGTTGGAGAAGATTTAAGTCTGTCCATTACAGTATAAAGATTTGCTATCCTAATATAATCTGACCACTAATTATATATGTGTGTGTGGGAAATGATAATCTGGACCAACTGATGAGTGCTGGTTCAGCACAAAATACATATATTGTTGTTTATTTATATTTTCTAAATGTGTGTGGTCATGTGTATTAATGGTATGAGATAGTGTGGATAGTTGTAGGTTGCTTGAAAATATGAGTTAAAATCACCGATATTTATTAAAAGAGCAATAACAGTATTACAGTTGAATTTGTGTTATTAAAAAAATCTTATCCTAATGCAAGTTATAATCTGAGTGACATACTAAATGATTCTCAGTGGATATAAAAATAAAAAAACATATTGATAATAAAAATATTTGAAATTAATCTTTATTTATATTTTTTAGTTGAATTTTTTAATAATAAAAAAACATTTATTCTTTATTTCATCTATACATATTTTACAAACTTCCTTAAAATCTTAAATTCAAAAAATAAAATTAGTTTTAAAAAAGTCAACTTTGTAAATTAAAAAAATATTAAAAAACTGAAATCTACAGGTTTAAATAGTCAAAACAAAAAACTTAATTACAGTGTTCAGGTTAAAAATGAATTTTATGAAATAAAAATCTTTTGAAAAATGTATATATTTAAGACAAAATGTGTTAAAGCATAGTTAAAATAATAAAAATATATTTTAAAATTAAAAACAAAAGCTACAAAAAATAAGAAAGTTATTAAAAGTAAGTTGTCACCTGTTTAGTACAAATGATTTTTCATATAAAAATTTATTCTAACTATAGCTCAGTAAAATCTAAATATAAACATCACATACTTATTAAGACAAGTACCTATAATTTACAAAGAATAAATAATAAATTGTTAAATAAATAAATTATAATTGTTATTTCTCTGAATTTCTGATGTCAACAAAAATCTATGTTGCACAAAAGCAGAAAATATTTGCTTCTCTACAGAGAATGACTCCATTCATGCCTCTTTTTTACATCAATAATGTTTGATGACATTTAAAAACTTTAATTAGAATTAAAATCTTACCATCAGCCATTATTAAAATTACTCAAATTTTTTTTTACATTAAAGTTCATTCTATTAAATGATTGCAGTGGATTTTTGATGTTGAAATAAATTATGCTCACTTGATTTACAAATAACAGTTTTATGTCAAAATGCATTAAAATGTAAAATTGGGTAATATGAACATATTTTT
Organism: Epiperipatus broadwayi; assembly: GCA_028023455.1. Taxonomy (NCBI): domain Eukaryota; kingdom Metazoa; phylum Onychophora; class Udeonychophora; order Euonychophora; family Peripatidae; genus Epiperipatus; species Epiperipatus broadwayi. Next base: position 790,244 of record JAQFVV010000075.1, read on the forward strand.
CTCTGAATAAATAGAAATTTTAAGATAAAACAATTATACTAGAGAACATTGATGCCATAGTTTAAAACAAAAATTACAAAAGAAAATAGAATATTTTGGGGCAGCATCTATACTTCAATAAGATAATTGTATACTTACCCTTAGTTTTTTATTAATTTGATAACTTCTATATTTGTTAAAAACATGGCCTGTTTACTTTTGAAAAAGTGGGGACATTCTGTAGTTTTAGATAACTGTTTTACCATTATTGTATGTAATATTAATATAGCATTTTTATAATGCTAGTATTATGAGTGTGTTTTTATTGATATAATTTAAAAAAAAATTCTGATGAGATGAGCATGTTACAGACAGTCATCTAAGATCTAATATCCATCATCATCATCATCATCATTATCAACCATTATCAATCCACTGCAGGATGAAGGTCTCTCCAAGTTTAATCCATCTTCTCCGATCTTTAGCTTCTCTTCTCCACATCATGCCTGCACACTTTCTTATTTCATCCATCCATCTCACATGTGGTCTCTTTCTGGGTCTTTGACAATCTCTTGGAATCCAGTTTAAAATTTCAATTGTCCATCTATTATCATCTCTTTTAGCAATATGTCCAGCCCAACTCCACTTCAATCTTTTAATTTTTTCAATGAGGTCAGTAACACCTGTTTGTTCTCTTACCCATACATTGTGTTTTCGATCTCTTCTAATATCCATACTTTATTGTTTATGACAAAAAATGTCTAGAAGGCATTTATTTTTTCCTGCTTTTGTTTTCATGCAAAACTTGGAATAAACAAAATATAATTTTTGGGGTTGGTTGTTTATAAAATATTTTTCATTATTTTTATAACTAATTGGTTGATAATAATTTAAAACAAATGGATAATACCCACATATACTTTCAATGTATTCATTTTTCTTTTATTTTTAAAAACAGAAGTTAATACATTTGACCATAGTATAAACAAAGTAAATTACAGCCTGAATAATGTTATTACTTGTGAGAATTGTAAAATCTTTTCAAATATAGCAATAATTATAAAGCAAATATCAGAGTTTAAAGAAGTTGATTGATCTATCATAAATACACATTCATTTGTTTGCGCTTAAAGAAAAAAACTTAAAAGCATTCGTTTATTTTCTGAGAGTTTACTTTTGCCTTGGTATATTACTAGCCTTTGTTCATATTTACAACTCATTTATTCAATTCAATATTTGAAAAGTGAAAATATAATTTTTTAGAATACACTTTATTTGTGAAAATAAATTTAAAAGAAATCAAATTCAATTTATTAAGTTTTAGAATAAAGAAGATTTTATATAGAGAGAAAGGTCGAGCATTTCCAAACACTTTTTCAGATGTAACAACATAAAATTTCCCAATTCTAAAGAATTAAATCTGGAAGTATCAAAAAGTTTATGAAAAAAATATAATGAAAAACATATTTATTATTAGATTTTTTTATGTTTTAGTTATTTCATATAAAAATGAAATTGAATTTTAAACTAGCCTAGTAACTTTGATAAAATTTAAAAAATAAAATGTTTACTGTAAAATTTACTTGCCTTATTTGATTATATAATTTATTTGGAGATATTACTGAAATATTTGTTAAAAATCTATAATCTTCTTAATGAATTCCACTGTTCTAAAAATAGAACTAAAATGGATCTTTTTACTAAGTTTTAAATGTATTATATTTTCAACCTAAAATTATATATTAATATTACAAATAAAATGCATAAGCTGTGGCTTTCGTAGAGTTGTTGCATAACAGGAGTTACATTTAGATAATATAAAATGTGAATTGATATTGAAAAATCATATCCTAGTATAAATTAAATATGGGAATAAATTAATAAATGAATTCTTGATAACATAATATGAATGAGTAAAGTTATGTAAAATATAAAGTTTGAATATCATTGCATTACATTAATTATTATAAAAAAATAATTCGTAATGTTTTTAGACAGCTTTTATTATGGACATCGTGCTTAGGACGGTATTTTATATATCTCAGATTGTTTATTTTTATTGTTGTCTTTATAATTTATTGTAATAAAACGGTTTTTTACTTATCTAGTATATATAGTAATTTAAAACGGTTTAGTTTTAAAATTATAAATAAAAGGCGATTGGAAAATAGACAAGTAACAAATATCTTTTTAGTTCATTTTTTAAATAATTATTACTAACATTTACTAAATTAATAATTGAATCATTATGAATATCAATTAAATTTATAATGAAATAGAGAAAACTGCTAGAAAAGCGCGACTGCCTTGCATTTGCAGGCAGTTGCCCGGGTTGCGGGTTCGCATCCCGGCCGATGCTATGACACTTTAAAAAAAAAAAAAAAAAAAGCTAATGTGTAAACTTATCACAGTTAACTACAAAATGTAGTTTCATGTTTTGATTATTTTATTTAAAAAATATTATTCATATAAAATTAAATTATGAGTATAATCTTTTGTATAGATGTTTAAATTCATTTAAATCTTATCTACGATTAATTAAATAATTTATTTTGTAATCCCCTTTGTTCAAACCAAAGCTTGCATAGGTAAATTCTTTAGATTAGAGTAGTAAAAAGTATTCCTTTTTAAAATTTCCTATTGATGATGGCTCTTGCTATCTACTTCTTAATATATATATATAATGAAATTGAAAAACAAATAAAATATTTTTGGGAGTACTTGTATTTTTCGTTAATATTACCATATACTTGTATTGAATCACTGTTTTTATTTGAATTTTATTGTCCATTCAACATTTATCTTTATTTGGATTAAGATTTATGGCATATTATATATATATATATTGCAGAGACTTCTACTATGTGGTGATGCTGAACTGATATCAGACCCATGTAGCTATCTGGCATGCGATGCTGAGTTTGAAGACATTACGTGTCTAAAAGATTCATGCCCGCAAGCTGAATAGAAACTGTTTCTTAAACGCTCAGAGTTTGTGTTTTAGATCTAGTTTCTTAATCCTGTCCTTCACTGACGATAGCAAATAGCTTGAAATCATGATATGAAGGTGGAAATTAAGTTAGAGATAGTGAAATACATGCTCTGACGTTTATGTAAACAAACGCTTGAAGGTGTTTTTGGTATAACGCCATCTATTGTCATAAATACAAGCGTATGCAAGTTTTTAACTTGTGTTTTTTGTTTTTCATAAATGTACCTTTGAGGTCTTTCTTGCAATGATATATATTGCAGAGACTTCTACTATGTGGTGATGCTGAACTGATATCAGACCCATGTAGCTATCTGGCATGCGATGCTGAGTTTGAAGACATTACGTGTCTAAAAGATTCACGCTCGCAAGCTGAATAGAAACTGTTTCTTAAACGCTCAGAGTTTGTGTTTTAGATCTAGTTTCTTAATCCTGTCCTTCACTGACGATAGCAAATAGCTTGAAATCATGATATGAAGGTGGAAATTAAGTTAGAGATAGTGAAATATTCGCTCTGACGTTTATGTAAACAAACGCTTGAAGGTGTTTTTGGTATAACGCCATCTATTGTCATACATATATATATATGAGTCTATGGATGAAAACTTTCAAAAAGTTATTTTTAATTAAAGTAACTGTTTAAAATTAAGAATAAAAAAATTGGTAAAATAGAACCATTTATACTAAGATTTTATTAGTATTCACTAAATTCATACAATTATTTTTACAAATAAAGATTATCTTCATAACTTTACAGACGTATAAAATCCGCGTTTTTTCTTTGTGAAGACTTTATGATTAAATAGAAAAGAAAACTAAAAGCTATTAGCGATGTGAAGATTTTAAAAGATAATAACTCCTTAAAGAAATATAAAAACATTATATCTATAATGTTATTAAAATATTTAAGATAATTTTAAAATGATAGCAGCACTTTTTTTAAAAAATTTCTAACACAAATATCTAAGTAAACTAATGTATTTTTCATTTTTTCTTTAAAAAAAAAAAAAGGGGGGGGGGAGGAAGTAGGATCAAATCAATCAATCTCTCTGGATAATGCTGATCATTAGGAAGAATTTATTCTCTACTTAAGTGGTGTGTTATTGACAAGAAAATTTAGAAATAAATTGTTTTATAGGTAGGACTGCATTGATAATACAGATATGTGAGCGACTATTTCTTATCATCAACATCTTATTTTTTTAAAGAAGCCACAGAAACAGTTACATATTAAGAGTGCTGTACTCACAATACCAATAGGCTTCATAATTGGTCAATAGTGGAATGACTTTTAGATATGAAAGACAGTTGTGAATAGCAAATGAACCATCCCTGACTAAAAATTATTTTGCCTTGTAGGATAGTATAGTGGTTAATCAAATGCTACATAGTTTCCAATACCTGCAGCTTTTTCATCTCCCTTCTTTCCTATTTTAGCCATTTAAGTTATTATAGATGCCAGTCATCATGAGTACCTCATACAATCAGATATCTTCTTACTTTAACTGTAACAATAGGGTTGTGCATGTGTGCAACAACAATTATATTCTTTAACTACTCAGCATTTCTTTAATGCAATTTTTTCCTGTTTTTTTAGTTTAAATCATTGAGAATTAATAAAGCAGTGCTATAGAGACTAAGTAAGTAATCTGGAAGTCCTTTGTTTGATATTTGCTTAAGGTAGTGCAGTTGTTAATGAGTTAGTTTAAAACTGAATTTGAGTGAGACAGGCAAGTTTTTTTTTCCTGTCAGAAATTGAATGTTTAGGCATCCAAATTTAGTAATCTCCCTGCCCATCAAGGAAATGTAGGAGCCTAAAGAATATGGTCTAAAATGCTTATCTTACTCTGGCTAGATACGTTTGTAATGCCTAGCATATTACTCATTATAGTCATGGAAATCAATCACCATAATACTAATAATATCAGTACTAGTAATAAAGCAGAAGTCAGTGTCAGTTCTAAATGTAAGTTTTACAAATACAATCTTTTATTAAATACAGATACAGGAATATTCAAATTTGAGCTCTTCAAAAACAGAAAAGGTATTGCACTTATAGAGGAATGAAGTTTAATTGACCAGGATACAAATTGTTTTGGAAAGGTAAGATAGCCAGTGAAAAAAGAATACAGTGTTGGATTTGCTATAACACCTAATTTAGTAACATCTACTATTGGAATTCCTCATTGTATTAATAAAAAATAACTGTGCTAAAACTCATCTTACATAATGTACTAATGTTCATTTTATTAGAAGGATGCATCTACTCTCAAACAGTGGCATATAATAGATTACATTATAGTTAAGTGGGGATCAAAATACATGTTAGTATATTATATGAGTGCTAACAAGAACAGATTGTTGGAAAAACAATTGATTAGTCTGCTACAAGATTAAAGTGATAGTTGTATTAAAAATATATTTTATTCTAATAATATTCATAAAATGTTGATAATCTTTATATAGAAGCATCTACAACCCATAAAATTTTTAAGTTGAATTATCAGAAAATGTTGTATTATAGAAATATGAATTCTCTTAATGAGAGTGTTTTGGATACAAGTAAATCTATTTTTAGATTCACTAAAAACAATCATAACTGGTTTTCTATTACAATCATATTATTAATGACTTAACATGGGTGTTGTTTTTGTTAGAATAATAATAGATAAAATACTGAACTTCATAAAATTATATAAATGTGAAGTCAGAAGTTAAACAAATAAGATGGCTTTAAAATGATGGGTGAATTAAAGCTAAAAAAATATAGAAACATTCACTGATCAGAGCCCTTTTTGATGTATTGAAAGCAAAATATAAAAATCAGAAATGGTATAGCAGAATCCTATTAAATATAACAATGATAGTCTCCAAAAGAAATATCTTTATTTAACAAATAATAAAAAAAAAACATTCCTTTTTTAAATTCTCCAAATCTAAGATTGTAGCTTCGGCACCAATAAAATGAACACTAGTACCATTATGCATTCATCATTTTTTAGTATTTATATATAATAAATTGCAACAATTTAAATTATAAATGTTAAATTTTCACCACTCACAGCTTTGACACAAAACACTTTTTGTAATTATATTAATAGTTCTTATTAATTATTCATTAAACTTGTTATTGTATTTAGCTTAAATATAATTTTTAAATCTCAGTTAGGAAATAATACATCTATAATCTTATAGAGTTAGCAACATCCAAGGTGCCATGATTATGTTGATATTATATATGTGTGTACACATGTCAAAATTGAGTATTTTCATAAGCAATGCATTTAAAAGAATTATGTTACTGATTCATCTTCATGTTGTATAGACATTTTGGTTAGATCATATCAGATATCAGATATGTTGGAATATATTTGTACTAAAAATATATCAGTGAGATGAGAAGACTAATCAATAAAAAGCAATAGAAAAGGGAATGAAGAGGAGAATAGGTGAATAATCTGCTATCAAATTAACAATTGTTTTGAATAAAGAACTTTTATGTGATAGGTAAATTAGATGTATCATTCCATTTGTATATACTGTGTAGTCTCTTAAAATATTGATTTTCACTGCTATATCTGTATAGAATAAAGGTATTTGAAAAATTTAAATTGTGACTACTAACTATAATATTGAGGAACAGATATGATAATGATAAATGTTATTTTATTACATTGATATATTTTGACTCCTAATGCTAATATGGTGATTATTCATTACCACAAAGAAACCTACAAATTCTGGATTGGATTTCATAAATTCTCTAAGCCTCAAAGATGTTTTATATGTTACACCATTTTACAATATTAATATCTACTGTTTTTAATTCCTTTATTTTTTATTATCCTTATCTTGGGCTTGCACTTAGACTTTACATATGAATCATTTATTGTAACGATTAACGATAAAGTTATTTCTTATAAAAATATTTTTTCTTTAGACCGGTCTTAGTAAAGAAGGTTTTTGCTGCTGAAAAATACTAATTTGGCTGATGCTGAGATGGACATTTTTACCATTTGCTTTATCAATGAGAGATTTTATATGAAGAAATCAAGAAAAAGTACGGGAATTAATTTTTCTTGGTCAGCCATATATTGAAATATTTCAGTAATATTTTTTTGGTTAAGCTAAAAAAATCATAAATATATTTTCTGATATTTTTATTCCCCAAAAAATCTAAAGACATTAAAATAATAAAAAAATGTAGTGATTTCAAACAAATTTTGTCAATTTTTTATGTGCGTGGTTTTTGTTATTGGATTTACATGTTTTGCTAGATAATGTTTTGAATCCATTAAAACCTTGATATTTTTTGCACAGTTTATTAAGTTTCATGATTATTTTTACACAAAAATTGTGTAATAATTATAAAAAATCAAAAGCCTAATGAATATATATATATATATAATTTTTAAAAATAGAAGATTATATTAACAAAACACAGAACTCAGATAAGAGCATTTCAAACTGATAACAAACATATCATCACTGAGGGTCTGTTAAAATATATTGCAATATTGTAAAAATTATGAAAAAAAATAATATTTTAAAACATAATTTGATAGATTTCTCAGATATTGATATTTATCTGCTCACTTTTAAACATAAAATAAGAAAATAATTTATTGATTTTGTGAAATCAATCTACTCCTCTCAATTGTTGAATGATGTAACCATTCTTTGTTTTTATTATGATTTTAACATTTTTAATATTTGAAAATTTCAAATATGATATTACTTGTAAATATAAATTTGTACAAAATCAAATCCAAATTATTATATTCTGATTTAGAAAAATGGTTTAATACTAAATTCAAATATTGAAAGTTTACAAAACTCTCACCAGGGAAAACAATTAAATATACCATAGTAAATAAAAGTTATGTTTATTTTTGTGACTTTTTTTCTAAAAATAGAAACTATCAAAAGAACAAAATTTCTTTATTTTTATTGTTAATTTAACCCATTTAGTAGCAAACTGCATCATTCTATTTTGAATAGGCTTTAATAAGAAATTTTTAAATAGTCCTACATATATGAACATTTTATTTTTATGATTAAACCTTTTTATATCATATATTGATAATATTGACTTTATTTATTTCAAATGTAAGTTTTCAAGTGACACACATTTTACAAGTTAATATTTGACATTTTAAAAATATAAAAATAAATTTGTAAACAGAGTTCTTATCTATAGCAGTAGATCTGGGTGTCACTGGGTAAATTTATTTATTCATAAATATTGTAGAACAAAATATTAGATAGTCATTGGAAAAAATTTTGATTTAAAAAGTTAGTAGAATGAAATATTAGATATTTGAATTATATGTTATTAAAACAAAAATAAATTTAGAGTTAGTTATTATCAAAAAAAGAAAAAAGAAAATATTATTAAAAGTAAAGGTATTATTTATTGTTATTAAAAATTTTTAAAAGTATTACTCACTGTTTGATAAAGGGGATTCTAGTTTGACAAATAAAAACTGCCTCCACTTTCTGAAACAAAATTTGTAAGACTTGTCATTTTAAAAAGAGAAAATATTTTTGTGATGATGTAATTTTTTGACTTAAAATAAGTTTTTGTACAAAAATGCTGCATATATAACCTTTAATTTATAAAAAAATTATTGAAAATTACAATTTTTCTGCTATTTGGCCAAAGTCTAAAATACTCAGCCACTCATAAACTATTTTATTGATATCTAGTCCACCTACTTCAGGGAATTATCATGCAAGTAGCTATTGCCAATATTAAAAAGTATATTCTATTGGATAAAACATTTTTATAATGCTGACATCTTCAGATATTTTTTCCAACTAATACTTTTAAAATTGCAACTGCATAAATAAGCAACTGCAGATGGTGATGTAAGATTATAGACAGGCTTAAAATAATGTAGAGATAATATAGAGAGTCCAGCACCAATATAACACCAAAAGTCTAAAAATCTGGATGAGATCTTCACTTCCTAGTAAAATCTGGTTAATATAAGAATGAATACTGTATTTTGTGTAAGAAAAAAATATGAAGCATATATTTAGTATTTTTTGCTTATAAGTATATCATTTTTATATCTGAATCAGATAAATGATGTAAAAGATTTTGCTTCTGAAGCAGACATTTTTATACTCTTATTTATAAAACTAATATTTCAAAAAATAGAAAACTGATTAAAGTGATGAATATTTGTCTAATGTTTGAGATTTGGGGTTAAATATGTTTTGGCAAAACAATAATAATAATATAATACAGTAAATTGCAATGATGTGTAACTATATCACAAGTTTAATCTGATTGAAAGTATTTGTAAAGTATATTTATAAAATTTAATTTTTTTACTTATTTTTTAATAGCATGAATAAATACATCTGAAAAAAATTGAATTATCTCTAGGATGCATTTCATAGTAAAGCAGAAATATTCATTTAATCCAGCTGACATCACTCACATATATTTACTACACTTCAGATTTATCAATATCATTTTTTAAAACTGTGACCCTCTCTTTTCCAAGTAAATGCCTTTATGATTAGTACTGATTATTATTTAGGTAAGAAAGTATCATTATTGTCCAGATATGTTTTTTAAACTTTAGTTAAAGATTAATATATCCATTATTATTAAACATAACATATGGAAAAATTAATCCAATTCTATTCTTCTTTTTTTGAATTTTAATATTTTAAATATTTATACTTTAACCATGTGTATAGAGACATATGGAAAACGTAAATATATGTTAAATTCTTCAATTGGTTCAAGTTATATCATCTTACATGTCTTTATTATCATCAACCGAATATCTATTGTTATGAAGTAATTAAATGTAATATAAAAATAACAAAATTTCTGCACTTATTACTGTGATATCATGCCCCAGAAAAGTACCTTGGTAATTAGTAAGAATTTAATAAAACTTATAGCCATACAATCTTCTGGACACCTTTATATTGAATGAATAAATGAATGTTACATGAATATCTTGTTTAAATTCTTTTCCATTTGGATAAGTCCTAATTCTGTCTAATCTGTTTCTACTTATCAAAAAAAAATTAACATGATATTGATTGTATTCTTTTTTTTTCATATGTCACAGCATCGGCTGGGAGGTGAACCCACAACAACCATCTGCTACCAACTGCTTGCTTGTAAGGTGGATGCACTGACAAATGTCTATTTTTTAAATGTTTTAATGGAGGTTATGTCTCAATAATTAATATCTTCTCACAAGGCATATAATAAAAAAGTATATTTTTGCTCAAGATAATTAATTATAGTTACTTTTAATATGCATCAAATTAAATTTAAAATAAGTGTCATCTGAAATTTATTCATTTTAATATAGAAATTTAGATTTATTGTCTTTTTTTCTTTTTTTAATGACATCGATGTGGTTAATAAAAATCTCACTATATATATATATATTGTAACTGAAAAGTCCTCCCTGATCATAACATGCAGAATTAATGATATAACACAAAAATGTTATGGTATAATCCGGTCACAAGCAGAGTGCATCAGAAGACCCACCACATTAGTACATGAATGTGTACATTAAATTACCCAAAATAAATTGTGTGACTATTTAATTAATTATCATTTTCATTAATGTCTGTGTTTTAAAAACAATACTTGAAAACCCTAATTTACGATTTTTATTTACATGAAAACTTATGGCCGACCAAGAACAAGATAGTATGATCTATAAAACTACGAAAGATTACTTTTCCAAAATTAAATATATGATCCATTATATCAATATTAACTATCACATGGTGAATGCAGGCCATTTAACAAGATAGTAAACGTTATAGTCAGCCTCATAACATGATTGGCTATAGATACGATAAACTCAGGATTTTAATACAGAAATATCATGTAGAGTATTTGCCTTGCAGTAAAGGTAAGCATACAAACTTTAGGTTCTTTCATCATTAATTTAAATTTCTAATACAATTAATAGCAATGAGATTCTTATTGTAATAGGTAAATCATAAGTTATAATATTGAAAAATAGGTTCCATTATAATGTTTGCTAGCAAATTTATTTATTAATTTAGATCCTAATATCGTAAACATCAATAGAGGTAACAAATTCTGGATTATTCTAGAATAACAAAGCAAAGCGGAGGTGATGTAGCGGTAAATGGGATTTTATTATATCCTGTACATCACTAATTATCCAAGAGCAAAAACATTAAGATATTCTCTCAGAATTTCAATAAACCCTGCATGCATTATCAGTGATAATATGTGCTCTAATATATAATCTATTTACTAAAGTGGATTCTCTGGTTCTTTGTATGACAAATAGCAACGATAAAGTTGGGTTATATTATAAAATTATCATTTATTTACAACTCAAACAATATTAATAAATAATTGATTACTACAATGATTAAAAAACATAGATAAATAAAATCAAATCATATGTACTTGTTCTTATACCTGGATAATATACATGAGTTCAAAACAAACATAAGATTTTCTCACAAATGGGTTTGATTTCAGCCCTTATAAGGAAGAGGATGGGTTCAAACACCTAATCCATAACTTCTCCAATATGTCAATATCAGAACCAATGTACCTATACTCCAGATTTATAATAATAATAATAATAATAATAATAATAATAATAATAATAATAATAATAATAATAATAATAATAATAATAATAATAATAATAATAATAATAATAATAATAATAATAATAATAATAATAATAATAATAATAATAATAATAATAATAATAATAATAATAACAACAACAACAACAACAACAACAACAACTGGTATTGGTGAACATGTGAAAGCTGGCTGTGGGAAGATAATTTATCAAAGAGAAGATTTGAATCTCAACTCAGCTTGAAATATTATACCAATCGATATGTAATAAATTATAGAAATAATTCAAATGCCCTTTTAATAGCAGATAACTGAACATATGGGATCAATCTAAAAACGAGGAAAACAATATTGACATCATAATGTATGGGGACTCAACCCATTTATACAACAAATAGCAATGGTATTCCTGCAGATGTATTCTTTCACGCAAAGGAATAACAGAGCATTAAATACCCTGTGGTTTTCTAACCATCATCAGAGCAACAAACAACATCATGAAATATTCTGTGGATTAACGACCAGCACAGATATGAATATAAATAATATAATAAAACAAATGGCATACAATTATTCTGCAGATTAGACCATCATCACAGAATAATGCCTTATAACATTATAAAATAGTGTTAACATTTACTTTCAAATAAAAGAGACATAAAATTATCCACATCAATAATCTTCCAAGTTAGGAGGCGTGTTTGTGCAGTTTTACTAGTGTGAATTAAGATATAAAATGAAATAAAGACCTTATTATAGAATACAACTGAAATAATGGCCAACTCTGCTTAAGGCATGGATGAAATAATAATATATAATAAATATAATATGAGGATAGGGACAGAACCTAGGAAAGACATACAGGACTAAGCCATATGGTGTTGATGTACATTATAGATTCATTAAATAATCAGTAAACCTTTATGCAAGCACTTCTCATTCCCTATATCATATGTTCAAACCAATTAATTTAAGTTAATAAATAATTATCTTAGGCCCCATAGAATAGATACCATGAACTTCATACATGTATAAGATAATATGAAACTCTAAACCAAAATAAAACTACATATTTGTTTAAATAACTACACTAAGTTAAAATACATAATATTTTAAATATATTAAATATTCATCAAAAAAATCAATAACACATTTTTATGTTCAAACCAATTAATTTAAGTTAATAATATTTTCATTACCTTAATTTATCTAGTGAACATGGAAGACTATGATTATCCGAGCAAACAATTATCCCACAATTGCTGTGACAGTTATAAAATAATTTTCTGGTTAGCTGTTATTTTCTTTCAACAACTAGATTATTGTTTTCAGTATTAAGATAACTCAGGTAATGGAAATGTTATCTCTAATATAAGTTCAAAATGGGATATAGATAATTCTTTATCATTCAGATATTGGCATACAAAAAATTGTTAAAGCATTCCACTTTGCATATTATGGTATAACTATATGTGTTAAAGTCATGAAAGTAAAGTTTTACATCCAAGAATAATATATACTGTAAGCAATAAAAATATTTCCAAGTAGACTGACTATTAAAGACTATTATTCCTATTGTTGCAGTTGATAATATCAGTACATTTCAATTATAGATGTTTTGGAAGATAATGAACAGTTAGATTATCGGTTAGCATACTCGAACAGACTTGTTTAAATTTAGCTACTCATATTGCTATTAACATATAATAATATTGTAATTTGAATTATGTAAGAAAAATTTTAATTTAATTTTTTTCCTTGTCCTTAAATTTTAAAGAATAGCTTTCATATTCATTACATGTTCATCAGCAGAAATTTTTTACATAATTGTTGTTTCTGCCTTGTTAAAAAAAATCTCTGAACATTCTCTTTCCCTCTTATCCAATTGCATTTCTCCTCATTTACATATTTCTGTTAAAATGAAAGAAGAAAGAAAAAAATGCATTTATTGTATTCTATCAACTAATCCAAGATAAATTAAATAAATCATTTTAATTAAACTAAAGTTATTCTTTATGATTAGTTAAAGAGAAAAACAAATAATGATTATTATTATTATTATTTATCTTACTAAATTTGATATAATATGCTGTTGGTTTTGCAGGGTAAGCAGAGCTTGTCCAACTCAGTGATTGGAAAAGGGCAAAAGTAATATATGTATAAAATAGAATAAGCCAAGCAAAAAAAAAAAAGAAACTACATTATCTAATCATTGAGTCAATTTAACACAAGTATCAAGTATATACAAAGTACTAATTATGATAATTAAGTCATTGAGAAGAAGCTAGACAAATTTTAAATCAGTTCCACCAAGCTTTATATTTTGTACCAAAATATAAGGTTACAATATATATATATGTTGATATGAAGATTTTCACGGGTTACAATATATATATATGTTGATATGAAGATTTTCACGGGTTGCAGATATAAAAGACATATTTTGCGGTTTCATCCATGTTAAAATATTTTAAATATTGATATACTGACATTTTGATTTGATAACACAAGTCATCCACTGAGTAATAAAAAGAAAGACAGTTGTAGAGGTGCTACAATCACTGATTTGAAAAAAAACGTTAAAGTTCCACCAATAGCAAAAAAGTTAAATTAAGAATGTTTTTTAAAAAAATCTTTCCAAATAGGAGGAAGTTTGCTTGTATCATCTCATTTTTTTAAAATCAGTGATTGTAGCACCTCTACAACCACTTTCTACTTTTTATTACTCAGTGGATGACTTGTATTACCAAGTCAAAATGTCAGTATATCAATATTTAAAATATTTTAACATGGATGAACCCGCAAAATATGTCTTATATATATATATATATAATTAATATCCCAGTGCATAGCACTAGCTGAAAATTCAAATACAAAATGTTCAAATCTCTCTCAAATGTATTCTTTTTCATAACACCATTTGTGAATAAATATAGGGTAAATATATGAGCCATGCTGTTTGAAGTTCAGACTTTATATTTATTCACAGAGGGTGTTACTGTACAAAAACAATGTTTGACAAGGTAATTTGAAGATATTAAATTAAATATTTTCATGATTTTTAATTTAATAAAAAATGGAAATTAAGAGATTATATTCATGTAAACAGACATAATCTTATATTTTGATTTTGCTGGAAACTATTAATACTAATTGAAAGTCCTGAGACTAAACAAGTTTTTCTATTACCTAATATTAACTCCTTTTATTCCAAAAATAAATAACAAACAAAAGAGATTTTATACATTAATGGAGAAAACTTGTTTAATCTAAGGGGAATTGATAATTTTCTGGCAATATCAAAATGAAAAAGTTATCTCTGTTTACATGGATATAATATCCTTATTTCTATTCTTTATTATAATAACAATCTATGAAAATATTTATTCAACATATATATATTCTTTATAAATATTTTTTCAGGAACGAAACATTTTTCTATATTCATATATATATTTATTTATTTTAACATTACATTTATGTTTCAACTATATTCTGTAGTCATTTTCAAAATTTATTCTTACAATTATAGATAGGTCATTAAATTGTTCAAAAATGCTAATAATTCTCCACAAATTTTAACTGTATTCTGTTTATAATTTATATTTACAAAAAATCAATATGTATACAAATTTATGTAAATAAATTTATTATTCAATTTACTTTTGACTAATTATCTTCATTTTAATATATCTAATATATATATTTTAACTTGTTCATTTCTTCATTTTAATATATCTAATATATATATTTTAACTTGTTCATTTCTTCAGTCAATATTCAATTTGATTTTTTTAACCATTCAATACTATGATATATTTAATTGTTCTTCCTGGTGAAACTTTTTGTAAGATTTAAACTTTTGATTTTAATATTAAATCATTATTTTCTATCAAAACTTAATAAATTAAACTTTATTTGGTAGAAATATATATTTACAAGTGAAAAACTTCTAAAACATTATATCTGAATTTTGATATTTATTTTAAATCATTATTTTATATCAGAACTTAAAAAATTGAGCTTGAATTGGTATAAATATACATTTACAAATGAAAAGTTCTAAAACATTATATCTGAATTTATCAAATAGTGAAAAATGAGTTTGTAAATGATAATAAAACACTTTTATTATTAAAAGGTTGGACAAACAAAGTGACTTCAGATAATAAAAAAATCTTTTTAATTCAAATCTGTATTTAAAATGTGAATTAATGAATGTTAATCTTTAATAAATATATCAATTTCTGCATCAAAATATTGGAATTAGATTATAATTTGAAGAATATATAAAATTATCATAACACAGTGTAGTCATCATTTTCATAAGATGAATGATGAGAACATTGTGATTTTTTGTTAATGTTATAATATAAGTTATCTTTTATTTTTAGAAATAAGACATATTTATATAAAATAACATTGTAATAATTTATATCTTTGATTTTTAGTAATTATTATACAATTATTGTGTAAAAAATAATGATAAATCTTAATACAATTTGCAAAAAAAAATCGACTTTTTAATTATTCCAAAATTTTTTTTGAAGTAACCTTGTAAGTTGTCTAGATATTGCTTACAGAAAATTAAGTTCATCAAAAGCATAGATAGAAAATTAAAATTCATTGGCCTTGCTTTTATTTGTTTATATTAACCTCTTTAGAATTTTTTAATTAAAAAATCAAAAATACATGAGTTTTTAAAAAAGAAAAAAATAACAAAACATTTCAATGGATGACTAGGCAATCAGAATTTAAAATTAACATGATTACAGAAATTTTCTGAAATCCTCTGAAGTAAACAAGCCATGAAAATAACTGGAAGTGTAATGAATATTATTATAATAGGTCAAATGACAGCCTTATGTTAGTGGTCAACAATTAGAAATCTTGACAGAATTTGGTTTTAGTTTGATGTCATATAAATGTTTATTTCATTAATTTTTTTTAAAAAAAATAATTTCATTGAAATTAACTATTGAGAAATAAATATTAATACTTTACAAAAATAATCAAATAGATAAATTAAACTAAAAAATAATTTAAAAATCATTAAAATACAAAAACACATATATACAATAATAAATTTGATCTTGTTTCAAAGAGATCCACATTTTTGTTTTTTTTCTTCAATTTTTAAAAAAATAATGGCATCTATGGATACAACAGGAACAAAAATCTAAATAATTATAAACTGCAAAAATAATTATGTTACTAACAAATGCAATGAGTAAAATGACAATACTACCATTCAATAGATACTCAAGATCATCATCATCATCATCATTATCAACCATTATCAATCCACTGCAGGATGAAGGTCTCTCCAAGTTTAATCCATCTTCTCCGATCTTTAGCTTCTCTTCTCCACATCACCCCTACACATTTTCTTATTTCATCCATCCATCTTACATGTGGTCTCCTTCTGGGTCTTTTACAATCTCTTGGAATCCAGTTTAAAATTTCAATTGTCCATCTATTATCATCTCTTCTAGCAATATGTCCAGCCCAACTCCACTTCAATCTTTTAATTTTTTCAATGAGGTCAGTAACACCTGTTTGTTCTCTTACCCATACATTGCGTTTTCGATCTCTTCTTGTTACTCCCAACATACATCTCTCCATACTTCTTTGAGTGGTCTGAAGTCTCTGTATTGATCTTCTATTAAGTGTCCAAGTCTCAGATCCATAAGTAAGAACTGGTAAAACACATTTGTTAAAAACCTTTCTTTTCAAACACATAGGCATATTTCCTTTTAATATCAAGTTATTTCTACCAAAAGCACTCCAACCAAGTTTAATTCTATGATTAATTTCCTCTATTATGTTTCCATCTGTATTAATAATCTGACCAAGGTATTTGTAACTCTTAACTTCTTCTAATTCATCATAATCAATCTTTATTTTCATATTTGGAGCAAATCGATTAAACATTACTTTAGTCTTTTTAACATTTATCTTTAGTCCTACTTTCCTACTTTCATCTGATAACTCCTGCAACATTTCCTGCAGCTCGGAAGCATTATTTGCAAAAACAACTACATCATCTGCGAAATCTAAATGACTTAAATAATCTCCATTTACTTTCACTCCTTTAGTTTCCCATTTTAATCCACAAAATACTTCTTGCAGCACTGCTGTAAAAAGTTTTGGAGATATGGAGTCACCTTGTCTTACACCTTTCTCAATGTTGACTTTCCCAGTATCATTATGTAATCTAATTGTTGCTGTTGCATTTTTATAAATATTCTTTAAAATATGACAATATCCTGGATCTATACCTTGATGATCCAATGCTTTAATCACTGAAGAAATGTTTATAGAATCAAATGCCTTTTCATAATCTACAAATCCAAAACATAATGACAACTCATATTCATTTGTCCTTTCTATAACTTCTCTCAATACTTGAATATGATCTACTGTACTAAAACCACTTTTAAATCCAGCTTGTTCTCTTGGTTGGTGAAAATCCAAGGTTCTCTGTAGACGAGTTGTAATTATCTTGGTAAAAATTTTATATAAAACTGATAAAAGGCTGATAGGTCTGTAATTTCTAATATCTTCTTTATCACCTTTTTTAAATATTAATATTATTACTGCATTCTTCCAATCATCCGGTACATCTTTATCATTTAGACATTTGGTATATAACTTTGCTAATATTTTTTCTGTTTCTTCACCTGCTTCTTTTAATATATCAATTATAATTCCATCATTACCTGGAGCCTTTCCTTTTTTCATACATTTAATTGCATTTCTCACTTCTTCATTTAAAATTCTGGGCAATTCGGAAGATGTAATAGATATAGGAGGTACTTGTTCTTTATTACTATATAATTCTTGATAAAAATCTTCTACCAATTTCATAATGTCATCCCTCTTTTTAGTAATAATTCCATCTTTTTCCTTATTGCAGATATAAATTTCCTACCAATACCAAAATGTTGTTTTACATTCTTAAGACTTTTATTTTCTTCTACAGCTTTTCTTGCTAGTTCACAGTTATACTTTCTTATATCATTTTCAACTCTTTTCCGCACCATTTTACAAAATTCGAGATATTCAATTCTTTTTAATGCATCATTCTTGCATATCTTCATATTCCTTCTTTTCTTCATAAGTTCTCTAGTCTCAGTAGAAATTTTATTAGTCAATTGCTGCTTTTTTCTACCAGCTATCTTTGTTGCAGTTTTTAAAAGTGTATCAGTTATTTTCATATTAATTTCATTCAAATCTGAATCATGTTCAAAATCTACTAATACTTGAAACCGATTTGTAAGTTCTAATTTAAATTCATTAGAATGTTTCTGAAGATTAGGAATATCAACTGTAAATATAGTTTTTCTTAATAATTTTTGTCTCTCTAGTTTTACATTAACATGTATCTTACCCCTTACTAATCGATGATCACTTCCTGTGTTAAATTTATTAAGAACATTACAATCTTGAAATATGTATTTCCTGTTAGTCAAAATATAATCCAATTCTGCTGTACCTTCATTTGGATGCTTCCATGTCCATTTCCTTCTAACATTTTTCTCAAAAAAAGAATTCATAATATAAAGTTTTTCCTTCTCTGCAAACTCCACAAGTCTATGTCCTCTCTCATTTCTATTACCATAACCAAAATTACCTACAACACTTTCATCTTTCATTTGTTTACCAATTCTAGCATTAAAATCTCCCATAACAATTTTAAAATGTTGTTTACTCTGATCAAAAGCCTTTTGTACATCCATATAAAAATCTTCTACTACTTCATCACTGTGAGAACTTGTTGGGGCATAAACCTGAATTATCTGCATTTGATATCTGCTATTAAGTTGTATAACTAATCTTGCCACTCTGTCTGATACACCATCAATCTCCACAATATTGTTCTTCCACTTTTTATTTATAATGAATCCTACTCCACTTGTATTTCCAATATTTGTGCCTTTATAATAGAGCATATGTCCACTTTTTAAATCAATTGTCTCTTCACCTTTTCTTCTAACTTCACAAAGTCCAATAATATCCCATTTAATATAAGAGAGTTCTTCTTCTAATTCTTGCAATCTTCCTTCACTTGAAAGTGATCTGCAGTTGTAAGTACCTAAATAAAAAGTCATCATCAAATGGCAGCCTGGGTCCGCCTCCAGGATATTCTTAGCACCCTCCGCCTTTGGCCACCAACCGCTGCCTTGGTTGGTGACTTTACAGCCTCCTGGGATTAAGGGCCATGCTTTATTTTTGTCTGTCATAATTGTATAATTGGGAAAAATCTTTATCATTTACACAAACATTCATTCTGCCTTATCAGGCACTGAGAAGAAAGACCATGGTGTTTCTTGATCTTAAACTCAGAGGTAAAAAGCCAATAAACTCACCACGCTGGCTAATGCGTGTTGGTGAGCAGCCCATCCATGTTCGTATACTATATGAATAAACGTATAGTAATAACAGCTGCAACGACAAGAACGTATGGAGTGGACATTAGGAATTTGCCCTGCTCAGTTCCTTTAAGGCCTCCAAGAGGAATCAAAGGGTCTCCTTTCAGTTAATAGCAAACTCCTTTCTGCAGCCACTCAAGATCATAGTGAAAACAAATAGAAAAATTTGTGAGGGGCATCCAATATTTTTAGCTAAATGAAACTTATTTAAATTAGTTTTATTTATTACATATCAAATATTAATTTGATTATTTAAACCAGGTTAGATTAACATTATTACTTTTGCTAATATCAATTTCATTTGAAAAAATAGCAATATATTGTTAAAAGGATGTTGCCTTGACTACAGTTTGAAATTGTTGATTGTTATTGGCATTTAGATTGTCTAGATGTTGACTGGTTTTAATGATAATGTAAAATTTGGAATTAAATTTGTAATATATTCCAAATTAACAAATGCTGTTGCAATGCTTGAATGTATTTTAATCATCCTGGTTTTTTGTATTAATTTGCATATTTTAAATATTGTAAATAAATATGACATTTCAGAATTAATATTTTGAATAGTTTGTTTTGCTATATTTAAATAACTTAAATTTTGCAGTTGTCTCAAATATAAATATACTTTTATTTAATGAAACTAACAAAATTGTTCATTTGAATATCACAATAAAAATTTTAGTTCCACTTATTTTATTATTACTCCTCTTTTCCTCTATATTAATTTACATTTTTGTTACTTAATAAAAAAAATATACTAAAGATAATTTAAATGAGACCTATTAAAACTGGGCAGAGTTAATAGAAGAATTTTGAATCTAATATTAAGTCAATAAAAAATATTGTGGATAAATTTGATAAATGTGATATTTATTTAGGAAGATGAGTAAATTGCATAATGGTATGGAGAAAAAATTAATAAAATATATAACAGAAGTAAAAGTAATATAAGAAATTAAACAGTAGTTTTAAAATAAAACTGAGAAAGATATAGGATGTGCAAAGAAAAAGTGAATTATAAATGAATATATAAATAAAAAGACTGTATTTTTAATAATAAACAATAAATAGAACTTATATACACCAAAAGAAGTCATGAATTGGTAAAAATAAATAAAACAATTATTGTCTAGCAAAAAAGTTTAGCCCAAAATTTAACAAAAAAAATTACATTAATTTCATCTACAAAATTAGTCATTGAAAATAATTTATTAATAACAAACATTAATTATTGTATGAGATCAAATTATTCTTAGGCAAGAAGATTAAGTTTTTTAGAATGTGATATTTGATTTGGGGGGGAGGGGGGGTAAAAATAAAATAAAATTTTTAAAGTTTAATTTATGTGGAGGTATTTTCAATTCATAATATAATGATTTATTTTCACCTTTGATTCTTTTTCTTATTTTTCTGAAGATAGGATAGCCATTTTCATTTGCAGTTGGCTTCTAATAAAAATGAAAATGACAAATTAAGGTAATAATCATCTCCCAAACGTGAGTTTTCCAAGTTCTTGCAAATAAGTTTTTTTTTTTGTTTTCTAACTTTTCATCTGATATTTAAATTCTCTTAAGAATTTTTCACTTTTTTATTTTTTCATTCTAATCTAATTTTTATAGTTGTCTTTAAAATGGTTTATTATTTATCCCCCTCTGAGAACAAGTATTATTCAATTTCCTCTAAACACACATTTTATAGTTTTTAATCGTTTTTACTATACTTATGGATAGATAGCATAGAATATTTATAAAGGTTTTATATTTTCAATTTTCTAACTTTATTAAGTCGTAAACATTTTTATTTTTAATATTAAAATTTAAAAAAAATGTCAGTATTAATTTATGTCAAGTAAATGGTAATTATATATATTATTACAATAGTTTTTAATTAATGGACATTTTATTTGTATTACATTATATATATAAATATGTGTGTGTTTCAGTAAACACCAGAATGATAAATAATTCATTGTTTCAATTCAAATATTCTTTTGTACTTTGTTTAGTTTATTTTCAATATCTTCCAAGTTTGTCATATCGTCATAATATCCAACATATTAGACTATCTTACCTCCACCACTATCAGTTACTGTTTTTTTTTAAATATCATCAATTTAAAATCACACAAGATATGAAATAGAAAGAGTGCCATTAAAATTTACCTATAGCTAAGTTTTCTTTTATTTGATAATTTAATGGTCGTTGCTGATTGAGATTCTAAAAAGATAACTCTCTTAATAAAATAGACAGATGATTCAAAATATTTACATATTTAATTGCAAAATTTGCAACAAATTTGAAATAAAAACAAACATGGTTGATAATATTAGTATATCTATTCTAATTTCCTAATATTATCAACTAATTGTATTAATGAAAGTGATCAAAAATTTGAAATCAGGATCACACTAATAAAAAGGATTATTAGTATTTATTATTTTATTTGCCATTTAAAGTGAAATTGAGAAAGAAACTTATTAAATTTCATGCCTATATAAAAAATTATTGGGACAGAAAACTACAATTCTAATTTTAAAAAAAATATTATTGTTATTATTATTATTATTACTATTTTTACTACTACTACTACAACTACTACTACTACTACTACTACTATTATTATTATTATTATTATTATTATTATTATTATTATTATTAATTAAAACACAACCCTTGTATTTTATAATTGTTATATATTTTTTATTATGAAGCATACTTTTGATATTTCAGGCTGTTCGAAGACAGATAGTAAAGACAAAGAGTATTCAACTCATTTCTAATTGATATTATCTTTTTTCATCATAACCTTGTCCAAAATTTATATATATATTTTTACTGAGTTATATGTTGTTGTCAAAGTTTGATAGTTTCAATCTGGTTATTTCGTTATTAAAATAAAACTCAAACTTCAATCTGATTAGAAATTAAATTATTTTTTTATCTCACCATTCATGGAATTTCCACCATCATAGTTCAAAAGTGCTTTCCGTTTTATTGCAGAACAATCACTCTTTTTAAAAGTAAACAACCATATAACCTTATAAATGTTTTCATATTTCTTTATAAATTTTAGCTTAGATTGTGATTAATTTCTTGAGTACTAGATCCTCTGTTATTGGTAAATAATCCAAGTAGGCAAAACTTTCAGTCATTTTATCTGGTCTTAAATCATTTGTTGACTTTATCAACAGATTTCTCTTCTTGACATTCACTTATAATTCTATTTTTACAATTTGTTTTTTTTTAACTTTCTCTTTTTTGTACTTTCAGTTATAAATTGAAATGTCATCAGCATATTATATTTTTAAAAATATAATGACTAGATTATAAAATAAATCAGATGTTTTTTTTATTCTGGATATGATGTCATAGAGACTACAATTGTAAAATTGCATCTTTACTAGACTACTTATATGATATCAATGATTATCTAAAAGACATTATAAAGAAGTGTTTGATGTTGAAAACGTTTATTAAAAGGTTATGACTATGTTCAGAACAATAATAGACTTTAAGACTTTTGAAAAGGAAAGTATGCTTCAGAAGATATTCAAATAAAACACTATAAATTATTTGTATTTCACAGAATAGTTTTGTCAATATAGTATTGGAATGATCATATTCAATTGTGAATGGTAATGATATTAGATTGTTAGTCTTTTTTCAAGGATTTCAAATTTTATGCATATCTTTGTTTAATCTGATGTCTTTATCAGTACTAAAGTTTAATAGATCAGATATTATATAGAATCTTATTTATTATTATTTGCTAAAATAAAAACAGACTGCCCATTGTAGCCTATTTTAATCATAGTTACTTACCCTATATGAATATTTCATAACAATAAAAGAAGCTTACTAATATATTCATTTTTTAAAGAACATTCTTTAAAATAGCATCTCAATCAAATGCATTGCTATAATCGATAAAACACATACTTTTTTCTAATATTTGTTTGTCTTTTTTAAACTCGTGTCTGAAATTTTTTTATTCTTATTATTTAAGACTTAGATCACATTGTTTAATTTTCAAAACAATTTTATTTATTGTGTTTAACAGATATGTTACAATTATACCTGGCATGGTTGAATGCAACTGATAGAATGTCCAACTTGAGATCAGGAGATCACAGGACCAACTCTGTTACCTACAGTGTTGGCACTTGAACTTATGATCTCCTTAGTATTTAAGCCAATGCCTTTTTTGGTACAATTATTTTTTAATATTCTGTCAACTTTTTTTTCTTTTAGATTGAAAATTAATTTTTTCCATTTTTTCTTATATAATACAATATTTGAATAATTGGAATATTCTTTTCTTAAATTAAATTTTGCACATAGTTTGATACAATATCATGAATTTTAATGATTTTTCATTTTGTTAGATAATCTGATGTCATTTTTTATAAATAAAGATTTTTCTGATTTAAAATATCTCATCAAATGTGACAGATTGTAGATTCTTTTATCATGTAGTTTTTCCCCATTAATATCACATGATCACAATTCTTTATGCTTATACACACAGAGGGAAAACTCTCATTCAGCATCACCCCTCAGAGCAAGCCAGAGGCAAAACTCTCATTCAGCATCGCCACTCAGAGCAAGCCAGAGTAATCAATTGATGCAGGAAGGTTTGTGCATAATATCCCCATCTAGTGCCTACTCATCCAATATCCCCAATTAGTTTCCAGCTTGTGATTTTCATCAGTGAGGAGTCTCAAAGCTTCATAGTTAGCTAATAAGGTAAAAGGTGGCTGTAGGAGAATTGAATTAGATCCTAAGATCTAGGCACAGTGCTCTCAGATCTAAGGCTCTACACTAATGAAAGTCACAAGCTAGAATCTAGTCTGGGCATATTGTCTGAGTAGGCACTAGATAGAGATTTTATGAACAAATCTTTCTGCATCCATTGATTATTCTGGCCTGCACTGTGAAGCACTACTGTATGGAGTACCTCTGTGTAGTTTTTTTCATGATTGTACAGATTTTTTGACTAATAGCTTCAGTTCTTTTAAACTCATTTTCATTTTCAATGTTTTTGTAATAATCATTACATAGTGGTTGCTCTTTGGAATTTCTAATCAGTACTCTTTAAAAATATTTTCCTTGTTTTTTCTTTTTTTTTTTGCAGTTATGGTTCTATTATATAACATTTATTTTCTTCTATCTTGATTGATTCCCTGTATTAATTTTTTTCAGATTCCACTTTAATCATTTATTTTTGCCTATTTATAATCCCTTTTGGCTCATTGTATGCAAAACTTATATTCATGTTCAATGCTATATCTAAAAATCCTTAGATATTTTCTAAAAGTTATGTTTCGAACATTGGATAAGATTGTACATTTTTAAAATTTCTATCAATGTTTATCATATACTTTGTGACCTTGTTCTGAATAAGATTTCTCTGTTGCTTAGTCCTGTAAATGTACTCAATATCACTTCTATAAAATATATCCAGTAATGTTCATGTTTAAAGTTAGTATTTAGAGCATTTACACCTTTTAATAATAAGTTGAGAAAATAGGAATTATGATATATTCAAAAAATAGGTGAAACATATGTTTTTAAAGACAAAATTACTATAATCTGGACCAACTGATGATTGCTGTTTTAGCATGAAATACATATATTGGTGATTATTTATCTTTTCAATATATATGTGTTTAAGTGTATCAGTGTTATTAGATAGAATGGAGAGTGGTGGGTTGTGTGAAAGTCTGTGCTCATATATATATATATATATATATATATATGAGCATATATATATACCTGTGTCTATATATATATATATATATATATATATATATATATAGACACAGGTATATAATAAGCCTATGTTTCTGTTATTATAAGCTACTTTATAAAAACCGAATAACAACAAAAAAGACAATAATTATTATTTTATTATGAGAACATTTGCAGAACAAATTTAGTAGATGATAAAGATCTTTACAATAGATGAATTATATTTATTCATCTCTTTGCAGCTCAATCACTGAAACATTATTTCCAGACAATTAATAGATTATCTAAAAGTCTTTTCATACATATACAAATTATCTTAACAAAATAATGTATATAATAATTAATCTCTCCAATTATTGGTTTAATCTATTTTTGAATAAATAATTGTCTTGCTTTAATATGATACTGGTGATATATTTTTTGTTATTCTAAATAAAATATTATTTAGTAGATTTTCTGACATTGATTGTAGTTGGTGATTTCTGCAGAAGTAGATATATGATATTTTTTGCCTGGATGAAAGTTATAATAACATTCGGACTTGATAACTAATAATAAAATTTAAAAGCAGAAATATAATGATTGACAAGAAGATTTATAAATTACTGATGAAGCAAAATTGCAAAAAACATACACAATGCATTATAATTTCTAATTATTCAACAAACACAAATATTTTATCATCATTAACATTTTTCATAAAAACTCATTCTGGAAGAAATTATAGATTAGTTATGCATTTAACCGTATGAAATGTTGTCTGTACAATTTAAAGTTTCCTTTGTACATAAGTTAATATTTAAACTTTAAATTAAACATAACACAATGTATATAAAAAACAAAGGGAGTAAATCACCATCCCCAGGCTATGACTTTAAAAACACTTTAAATGTTGACCAAAGGAATCAAGAATAGAATGAATCCATCCATTCTATTCTTGATTCCTTTTGTTTAACATTTGAATGCTTATATGTTATTTGTAAATAACATGTCATCAGTATAAAGAAAATAATCTCAATGAAGAATAAATATTGTTGTAACAAGTATTGTAAATATAAAAAAGTATTGTTTTTTAATGTTGTATTTTTACTATGTTAAGCAGAAACTTATATTTCCTTGAGACCAACATTTTTTTAGAATAGACCCAGCCAGGAAACGAACCCACCAACCCAGGACAACCACTTGTAAAGCAGCTGTCACGGACCTCTTGACCACCAATGCTTGACAATGCCATTAATCTTTGTGGCATTTAAAAATAATTTTTTGATGCATTGTCATAAATCTTAAAGATATTTTATATGATAATCATGATGTTTCAAACTGATAAAAGAAATATTTTGATGATTTTTCTAAGTAAAAAAATATAAAAATTGGACTGACAGACACATAATCATTTTTATATAATTCATGTAAAAGCTACTAAAACCTCCCAGTGGCAATATGTAAACTAATACAATTCTGTCAATAAATAGGGTTGTATTAATTTACATATAGCTTGTTGGGGCTTTTGCATGATTATATCTCTACCATAATTTATATTTAAATGATATTTACCTATAGAGTACATCTAAAACTCTTCAAATAAAATACAGTAATATAAATATATGTTCACTATTATTTTATATTCATATTATTCTTAATCCATCATACAAACAATTAGCATAAGTGAAACACAGGTTTATTATATACCTGTCTCTATATATGTAATATATAGGGTATATGAGCACAGACTTTCACATGACCTATCACTTTCCACTCTATCTCATAACACTGATACACTTGAACACATATATGTTGAAAAGATAATTAATCACCAATATACGTATTTCATGCTAAACCAGCAATCATCAGTTGGTTCAAATTACCATCTCTACACATATATGCTATAAGTGCTCAGATATATATTAAGATAACCAATCCTCATACTTTAATGTAGAGGCTTCAATCTACTACACACTCCAACTTTTCAACCATCCATCCAATTGAAAATCTGTGCTCATATACCCTATATATTAAACAATTAGTATGTTATAATCATTACTTTGACAAACAACTATTGGCTAGAGGAATTTATAAACATGCCTACGATTTTGTAAAGCATTGACATAATGAAATGGTGATATCATGAAATTAATGTATTTTCTTTATAAAATAGTGAAACTCATGCTCCAAAAATTATAAATTGGTTTATTATGTAATTAAGAACAAAACTTCACTTACATATAGTGAACATTAAAAACAAATGAAAAACATATTTTGGCTAAAATCATATTTATTTAAACTAATTTTATTTAATATCCTTATAATTTTACAATTTCTGATTCACTCAAATACTTTTCTCATAAATGTAAATAATTTTAGCAAAAATAATGTTCATAATTATATAATTAAAAAAAAAGACTCACAATAACAAAGTGCATTAAAAATAAATTTAAAAATCTATACTTTAATTAAAGTATGATTTACTTTTTATTTAATCTAATTTCAAATTGATCCAAAGCAAAATATCTTATATTTTAAATAAAATGAATTTCATAAAAATATGAAAAAAATATTTATGCTATTTAAAAACTTTTATCACATGCAGTAGTCAAAAGTGTGTAATGGAAAATTTAAATTCAACACACTCCTTAAAAGATATGAATAAGCACATGTAAAAAACACATGATTCAAAAGATGCATTTGTATCAGAATCTGCCTTCATCAGTTGATAAAGATTTATACCCAAGCTGTCTTCATCATAATAGTATTTAACAATAATATCAATTACAATTCAGTTTACAAATGTGCTTCTGCTTAAATATGCTTATTTTGATAATATGATTAATGAGAAAGCTAATTCTTTTTATTAGGCTATATATTATTATTTAATTTTCTGACCAGTTATAAACTTTAGATTTAGTTAAAACTTAATTCTAACATGAATATACACCTCCACTTTTTCTAATTTTTTAAAATTCACCATACTCCTTAAAACATAGCATAGTTAAAAACAAATGATTGGTAAATAGAATTATTCTTGTCAAAGAACAGTTGCATGATGTGATGAAAAATTAACTATGATGATGAATACATGTGAGGACAGGAATCTGGTCCATCTTATGGAAACTGATACTGGCAGAAATGCATTTTGGGAATTGTTTGCCTTTTCACAAATGTCTTTATCCAGATGCTTTAATGAGTGTGTTAAAATCACCCATGATCAGGAAAAAATGGATGGTTTATATTAATCCTAGAATTTAATAAGTGACATATTAATATTTAAATGGATTTAAATTTTATATCTGAGCAGAAAAATAAAGAAAGAATTTATAGCCCAATAAAAATGATTAGTAAATAATCCTTAATATTTATACTTGAAAATATCGCCAAAATGAGTGCATTTAAGTGGATTTGCATGCATAAATTGAATTACAAAGTAGTTAATTGCAGCAAAAAGAGAAATGCCTATTGTATATTTTATTTATTAATATAATTTTTATTTAATTGAACTTTACCTTTCTAATGGCCAATATGCTGATAATTATAGACAAAATTTCATCATAGCTTGCAACAAATATATAAATATATATAATCATTAAAAACTAGTCAACACTTAGATAATACCAATATCAATAATAATCAATAATTTCTGACTGTTATCAAGGCAACCTCTTTTTAATAATAAGCTGGAATCCCATCCTTATTAATGGACTAATATATTTATAAAGACACTAAAGGTTACAATTTGACAATAGCGAGTGAAATTATTGATGCAAAAAAAGTTTAAATAAACCTCTTTAAACAGGTAAATAAAATGTATTCTGAATGCAGACTAATAAATAGCCAATTATAACATTACAAACTAAATGATAATTGTTTACACATTCTGGTAGAATATATTTTATCACAAATTATTAATGGTATATAGATATAATATAGTATCTCTCTCTATATATATATATATGTATGTATTTGTAATTGTTATTGTAGATAATTGAGCTGCCCATTAACCCAGAGTTATCATATACTTTAAATAGAGGGCAGTTTAATTATCTATAACAAATAGGGTCAACAAAAGTTTTTTTTTTTTTTTTTTAATAAGCGTAAATAGATTATATATACTTAATATCGTTAAATTGAAATAATATAAAGGACTTCAAAAACATTTATTGGCTTATTACTATTATTATTGGTATTATTATTAATACTACTATTATCATTACAATTAAAATAATATTAATATTATAGATTTAATTACCTTATAAAGAAAAAAATTATTGATAGCATTTTAAAATACTTGTATCAAATTTTAAAAATTATGATTTATATTTAATTATAAACACCTACACATCCCTAAAGTTAGTTTTTAAAAGAACAATACATTGATAAAAATGCTTAATACTGTCAATGTATGAATAAATTAATTAAAATAAGATCAGTAAAACGATATCTATATTTCTTCTTACAAAAGAAAATCGATACCTATATTTATCATGGGATCAGTACAACAATATCTACATTTATCACATACATAATATCAAAATCACTTACAATAATGACATAAACGTTTAATGTAGTATTAGAAAATAGATGTGTGTGTATGAATGTTTATATTTCTTTAACATATTTAAATTTAAAAGCATACTTCCTTGAATATTTAGATGAAATTATTATTTGTTATAAAATGCATTTTTTTTCTCTCATGTGTCATAGCATCAACCGGGAAAGGCTGAGAAACAAATGAAAAAAATATTTATATTAATATCTGTTATGTAAATTTTTATTTTATGACAATAATGTGTACATTAATTTTTATTAATTGATGTAATATTATATTTAAATATGTTTAAATATTAGTTCTAGATTGCATTAATTTCCTTTTCTTATACAATTGTAATTTATATAAGTGCTAAGAATACTAAGAAAAGCTTAAGAATAAGTTTTATTACAGTATTCTGAGCAGCTTTCGATATCTTAATCCTGATATAATACTCATGCCAATGATTAGTGGAGAAGAGGGTTGTTGAAAAAAGATATACTGTAATGTAAATTTTATGTAAATGTATACAAATAACTTATATATTCCAATTTTTAGAGAAGAGGAAACATAATTCCTTTTTATTTATTGAATTAGCATTGTTGGTGATATGAAAAACCTCCTTCATCTTGTGTTGGAATCATTCCTTTCTATACATATAATATTAGCTGATGTAGGCTTGTATGTGTGATTGAGTTTATTTTCATGTTCTAAAAACATGGATTTGTGGTCTGGATTGTTTTTAGCTATTCTGTACAGGTATTGATTGATGTTGAAATAATCTTGTTGTAAGTTTTAAATAATTTCATTAAATTTGGCACTATAAATTCTTTGAAACTTTAAAATATTGTTTATCAGATATTATATCATAGCAATGGTGGCCAATTTTTTAGATAAAATTATAAAAGATTGAGAAAATTTGACTAATGAGGTGAATTAAACTAGTTAGGTAACTAAAACTTATATATACATTTGCCTGAGAGAAATCTTTCTCTTTCATTGCTAGTTATCTATAGGAAAACTATATAAAACTTGAATTTAAATTAGCTGTCTTGGAATAGTGAACTACATTGCTGAAGGAGGAATAAAAGCATTCGTTCTATGTGGCTAATGCACCTATTAACTATCAAAATTGAATAATTAAAACATCAGAAGATATTTATCATCCTCAAATGAACAAAAAGAAAAATGAAATTTAAAATTTTAATAAAATAATTTTTTTTAACTATTTTGGAATATGACTTTTCTTTAAATATTTCAAAAGATACATGATATTACATTCATTACAGTAACTTAAAAATTTCAGATAAACACCTGCATATTGAATAATTATTGTTAAAAAGATTTTAAACTAATAGATTTTCTCTACATAAATATTTTTTCTAAAAAATGCTAAAAGTAATGAATGTCACTACCTAGAACAGGGGTCCCCAACCCTATGCCTGCGGGCACCATGGTACCTGCAGATCATTTTACATGTGCCCGCCACTATCCAAACACGATAAAAAATTATTTATCTGATACAAATAAAATTAATTTTTAAAATTTCTTATAAATTATTGTATTATATTGTAATCAAATGTTAAACTTTTTATTTTTGAAATAAATATTTTTTTGTTTATTATGTGTATTATTAACAATATCCAACTATAAATTTACATTGGAAAAATAAATGGTGCCCGCCACCTGGCGAGTATTATAGAATGTTCTCTTAAGTGCAAAAAGGTTGGGGACCGGGACCTAGAAAAATAATAATAATATGCTTCACATCAAAAAAAAAATGAAGAAAACAACTTGTTATGAACATTTTAAATTTACCATTAATCAATTTTAATTCAAAGCTAAAATTTCATTATTATTTACTATTTCCATAATGATTAAGTTTTGCTCCATTCATTGATAATTTACAACCAAAATGTCTAAAGATTTGAATCGTTTTTAAAACAATTGAAAGATTGCACGAGGCTAAAATATTGGAATTTTTAGAAAGACTTTAAGTGAACTTTGAAATTATAAGGAATATGTAAAGTTGTTTTGTCCAATAAAAAATTTTCACAAGAAAAAAAAATAGAACCAAACGATTATATGGGTAATATATTTTAAATATTTTGTCATAATTTAGCATTCATAATTGAAGTGAACATGTCACAGTGTATTTGGTGAAAGTTGTTGGTTAATTAAAACTAATTAAGTATTAGCCATAATTAAGACAATATTTTATATGTTTTATATGTCATTATTGATCTCTGAATTTTATCCTATAATTTTGTAATTAAATGCTATAAGATCTCTGAAGTGTATGTGCAAATGATTGTATTTATAGAATTGAAATATTTATAAGTATTATCCTTATGTTTATCTATATAGGTACATCTCAATATTTTGAAAAATATTTTGCATAATTAATTATGTTGTGATCATAAGACTTATATAGATCTTGATATTTATTAGAGAAAGCTCTTAACAATATGCATTATAATTTTTATTTGTAAATGATAGTTAGATAAGAATCTTGCACACTGATACCTGTAACAAATAGATGCTAGACAAATAATGCAAATATTTTTTAGAAGAGTATATCAGAGTAGGGTAAACATTCTATTTTTATGAAATAACACAAATTATATTAACCAGATTCCTAGAGAAAAACAGATTATACTATTTTAATTAGAGATACAACAAAACATGCTTTCACTTTATTAGTTATTAATAATACTCAAGTTTTTTTCTCCATTGCTGAACAACCTTTTCCAAAGTCATATTTTCTCCCACATCAGGTAAAGCTACATTGAGCAGTGTATTTACTAGGAAAGTAGGGGTCCAGCTTCCCTAATTAAAACATCATGAACAGTTATTTATTTTTATTGCTGAGAACATGTTATTATTATTACATTTCATATCTTTTAATAAAATTGATTTTTATATTTTTTGTTTAAATTATCTGGTCTTTATCTTTCTATATTTATCATCTACCTAATAGATAATATGATCACATGACATTATTACGTTTCAAAAGGAAACTTTATTGATAACTAAAAGATTCACAAATGTATGTTTACATTTCAAGGCAGAGGAGGAGTTGGGTGTAAGTTGAGCATGAAGACATTGATAAAACAAGTGGGTGAGGGGGCATCAAGGATGATTGTTTGAAAGACTGCTGCATTATTATACATGTGGTTCTCTGTAGTGATCATTTATTGGCTTACAATTGGGTATGTGTTTATGCCATTATCTTTGCTTAAAATGAAGGAGGTGCAGGTACATGTGTATATATTACATAGTTTTTCAGGTGTTTTTGAGTAAAATTTAGTTCAATTTATTTGGTAGTTGTTGATGAATGACAGTTCATGTTATACAAGATTGCAGATGCCCTATGGTAACACTGTTGATAATCAGTCACATAAGTGTTGTGTTGCCAGTTTCAGTGTACACTCTGATATCTAAAGCTGGAGCATGATACTAAAATGCTTGAAATTGATAGTATGCAGTCAAATGAGGTAAGATAAAGATGAATTGTATGTTGGTTGCTGGCTAGCAGGCCACCTTTTGGGGAAAGCTCTTATTGGTGACATGGATAGAAGTGTGGTTACTGGTTAGACATTAGACTGCCATGTTACAAACAACTAGATGGCTCCAAAGATGTCAGGATGTGCAATTATATTACATCTAGCTTTTATTTTTATCCTTGTGTTGTTGATTGATGAATAGTGACTTACATTGTTGCCAAAGATGTAAATATAATGATTGCACCAAAATACATATATCATAAATGTGTCTGTGCACATTGATAGCCCAGGACCTCTTCAGTATGCAACTATGATCACATGGGAGGTGCTGCTGGGTTGTTTGTAGTGTCTGTTGTGTTATAATTGGTTCTCTCTAGTGCAGAGCAATGGTAAAATAGGTGTTTCTGCATTTACTCTGCTCTGTGATGTAGGGAGAAAAGATCAACATTGTTGTTTAATTATCCACATTTTAAAAAATCTGAGGTGGACAGAATAGGAAGTCAAAATACTTTGAGTTTAGAGACCATTTTTTAATCTTTCAGAGTAATTGTTGATTGTTGATTCCAGGCTATGAAACATCATGTTACAGATTTGATTAAATCAATGAGTAGATTATCACTATGAATACTTGTATGTTGCATGAAGAGATATCTGGAGGGATGTGGTTTATATGTTGTTGATGATTGATAATAGGTGAACATGAATGGAAAGTTGGCATTATTTGAAAGAGGCATAGTAGTGTTGGAAGTGCAAGGCTATTATTTTGGATCAATTAAATCTTAGTTTGGCAGCTCATTCTTCCTGTAGCACTGTACATCACATTTTCCCTCTTCTGTAGTGGATACATAGTGGATATATGTTCAGATTGTTTTTTCTGTTGTTAAAAACCTCTTTGATGTGACTCCGCAATGAATTTTCAGCTTTCTCTCTGCCAGCTTGCCAGTGTAAATCAGATAATGTATTCTCTATCTTTGCATGGTACTTTTTAGAACTAGCAGCTAAAAATAATTACAGAAGAGTAATAATACTGGAAGAATAATAATCACTGGCAAAGATCAAGATAGAATATTAAGAATATGATGGAAAGATGATTTTTAATGTAATTTCCACCATTATTTATATGATTTAAAGTTATTTGTAAATTTTGGAACCATTTCTTGTTTGGATCATTTGATCTATTGGCTATAGATAACATCATTACTTTCACTGAGATAATGAGTTTATTTGACCAATACTGTATTTGCACAATCTTATTTTAGATCAGGAATAATAGCCTTTTAATTAAAACATGTTAAACATGTATCCCCTAAATTTTAATCTAGCAATCTGTCTACAAGACTTTTAGTTACTTTTTCTAGCATGTCATTCCCACTTATTTTATTGTTAAACAAAAACACCTTTTTTTCTTTTAAATTATTTTTAGCTAAATTTAAAATTTATTATCCTTTCAAATTTTAGAAAATATTTTGCATTTAATACAAAATAACTTTATAATTAATTATACTGTACACATTTATCTCTGAGTTTATAATAGATATTTAATGTCTATTTATGAAAATGTACTAGAATATTTGAACTTATGTGTGCACATATATAGATTTAATATATACATATTGTTGCACATGCTACATTTGGCCTCAAATATTGAAATATATATGTATATACAAAATGAGAGATAAACTTGTATAAAATTAATTTCTTCTTATATTCATGGAATAAATTTATATTGAGTAAATTTTAAAAAAAAAGTTGTAGTTTTTTAAATAAAACAAAAATTGCACAGGAGACATTGATTTAATTAATTGAATAGATAAAATATAGATATGAAAAAGAAAAAATATATATTTAATAAGTTTGGAATATTTTCTATTTTTGATTAGATTTAATGAAGTAAAAATTACTTAAGAATAATAATTACCATAGTAATTAGCAATGTAATCAAAGTAAAAAGATATATACTATAAGAGATGGCTCACAACTAACCATCAGACCTGTCCCAGTTTTTTTACAATGTTTGAATTCAGGCCAAGTGGTAGGCAAATAATTTATCCTACACACCTGTTTATACACATGAAGTATATATGTATATAAACATACATATAAACTAATATGATTGTCTATTTGTAGAAATTAACTTTTTTTCTTTATTTAATATCATTAACTAAAATAATAATTAATTGATTTATAAGACAGACATGACAAAGGTCAAAATAGATATGATGTCAAAATACTTGCTAGATGATCAAATTTCAATAATGAAGACTAAATAATAATAATAATAATAATAATAATAATAATAATAATAATAATGGTGGTGTTTATAATTTATTTATTTTTTCTTGGTTAGTTTGTAACAATAGGTTTTAGCTAGCATGAGAAAAACAATATCTAGCATTGTCTTCACTTGTTAGTTAACAGCAGAACTATCAGGACATAAAAATAAAAAGTTATTATTTTTTTTAAAAAGAAAATGTTCAGCATTTAAAAATAAAGAAAACAGTAAGAATATGTATTTTAAAATTTAATGTCAATATTTTAAAATTGATACAAAATCTTTATAATTTGGATAAAAAAAAATTGGAAATTTAATTTTAGCTGATAAAGTGATAAACTTCAATATATAATTATCAGGATTGAATTAATGATTTAATTTGTTTTGCAAGTTTGAATTCCTTGTTTTGGAAATAAGAAAAAAGAAACATGAAAATACTAGAAATTAATTGTTTTTTTAGCCATTTTCTTATATCTGTTGAAGCCACAATATAATAAATAGTGATTGATAAAATGGTCATTACAATGTGTGTGGGATAAAAAACCAATACTGTAGGAATTTCTAAAGTTATATTCAATGTCATTATAAAGTTATCCATCAAAATGTGTATTTTACAAAATGCTGGAGTATATCAATCTTTCATGGATTTATGCTATACGTTTAGAAGAGGTAATTGGTATGTGTGTGTTTTTAACCAAGTAGCATAAAATATATAGATATCAATAGAGTTGGTGAATAGGAACATTATGCATGGAGATTAACATTTAAGTTTATAAACTCTTAACTGTGTACAAATTGCTTGCTTTCCTCAGGATATATATATATATATATATATTTGTTTTTATTATTTCTATTTGAAATTTTCATGTATTGTGATTTTTTTATTTGTGTATTAAAATTTCATTTTCAAATTCGATCACCTGCATTTTGAAAGTGGGAGTGGTGAATGGATATGTATTAGGTGTAGATCTATAAAGGGGAGTAAGGATCATAGTCATAAATATAGGTATAATTGTTAATAAAGGTAAATTTACAAATCCCTCTGGAAATTCAACACTGATTCAGCAAAGCAACTTCAAGTAAGGTTTTTTTATATATAATTAACAGTAAGTGCAAGCCTCAGGACAAACAAAACTATATTCTTTACTAATAAGTTTTAATAATATTTGCTTGTAATTTTTTATTTCTGAATGCACAACTAATTCACTTGAGTAAATGGTCTTTTTCTTATCTATCATTAATTTTTACTGTGATTTACATACACATAAAGATGGGAGTGGGACTATATATATATTTAAAAAAATAGTTATAAATCTATTTACCCCAACCTAGAAATATTATTCTAATAATTATATTAGTGGGGTAGAGTTAGAATTACTGAACTCTCATTCCACAAATAGTAATAATAATATGATATATATATATATATATATATATATATCATATTATTATTACTATTTGTGGGATATTCTGTGTAGTGAAAAAGCTAAATACTGATGTTTCAGTACAATATCAAGTACCTTCCTCAGAGCGTCCTCTTTCTCAAATCATAAGAATACATGTGAGATTTAAAATCGTTCAAATTGTTTTCTTTCTCCTCATATTTAAATTCTATTGGTTGAGAAGTTTTAAAATTTATTTTCTCTTCCAATAGTTTCTTCCAAATGTTGTTAATCTTCTTTAACTCACACCTTTCATTTATGCTCTTGGGCCTTTTGAAAATCTCTATAGCTTCTCTTAGCAATCTCTGGTCATATTGTTCAATTTTTGCTAAAATATTTGTTTTTTGAAAATTGATATCATGATTTGTTAATTTAATATGAGAATAAATAGCTGATGAATTGGATTTTTCTCTCACTGCCAGAATGTGTTCTTCCTTTCTAATATTTATTCTACGATTAGTCTGTCCTATATATGTATGTGGACAGACCCTACATGGAATTTCATACACACCATGACACTCCAAAGCAATTTTATCTTTAGGAAGAGGAAATATTTCACTAATTTTTTTATAAGTAGTGTAAATTGTGTGAATATTATTATTCTTTAAAATGTTACCAATTCTATCAGTTACTCCTTTAATATATGGCAAAATTGTCTTAATTTTTGATGTATCAAAATCTTTTTTCTTTTGATATGTATAAGCCCTATTAATAATTTTGTAATTAAAACCATTATGAAGAAGCATTTTATTAGTAGCAAAAAGGTCCCGGTGAAAATGGCTATCATCAGAAAGTCTCTTTGTTCTATCCAATAATGTCTTTGCCACTGAAAATAGTTGTGCAGGATGGTGATGAGAGGAAAAATGCAGATATCTCCCAGTGTGTGTTGGTTTTTTATATATACCATGGGATAAAGAACCATCTGCCCTTCTTTCAATCAAAACATCTAAAAAAGGTAATTGATTATTATTTTCTATTTCCATGGTAAATTTAATATTGTTGTGAAGAGAGTTTAAAAAATTAAAAAAGTCATCAAGAGCATGCTTAACATGAGGCCAAATAACAAAGGTATCATCAACATACCTCAGCCATATAGATGGTTTTTTAACTGCTAAAGTCAAAATTTTATTTTCCAAATCCTCCATAAAAATAGAAACTAATGCTGGAGAAATTGGTGAACCCATAGCTAGACCTGATGTTTGTTTATACATCTGCCCATCAAAAACAAAAAATGTATTCGATAAGCAGTGTTCAATCAAAACCACAGCAAAATTAGGCAACTGAATATTTTTTAAAACTTGAATCACTTCATTTACAGGTACACTAGTAAAAAGTGAAACAATGTCAAAATTTACCAAAATATCATTCTTAGTCAATTTAATATCCTGGATAAGCTCAAGAAAATGATTAGCATCTTTAACATATGATGACATCTTTGTTAAATGCGGCTGTAAAAAAGAAGTCAAAAAACGAGCTAGTGTCTGTGTAGGTGAACCAACTGCACTTACAATCGGTCTCAATGGAATATCTGGCTTGTGAACTTTTGGTAAACCATATAATTTTGGATAAAAAGAAGATTTTTCCCTCGGAGTAAGCTGTATCTTTGTTTCTAAATCTAGATCAGTAGAATAAATTAATGCTTTCGTTTTCTTTTCAAGATAAGTCATAGGATCTCTATAATTTTTTTTATAAATATTATCATTTAATAAATCATGTATTTTTTTAAAATAATCAGCCTTATTTAAAATTACTGTAGTATTACCCTTATCTGCCGGAAGAATAGTAATAGATTTGTCATTTTTTAAAGCAAACAAAGCTCTTCTTTCATTAATTGATAAATTAGTTTTAGGTGGTTTTGCCTTATTTAAAATATCGTATATTTTTCCCCTCACTATATCTGCATCCCCGCAAGGTATTTTTGATAGACTACTTTCCACTCTGCAAATAATATTCTCAAAAGGTAATTTTGTTGGTGTTATTGCAAAATTAGAACCTTTATTTAAAACTTTTAGTTCAAAGTCTGGTAATTTTCTATCAGATAAATTCTTTACAGCATGCACACTTACTCGTTCAGACAAAGACAAAGATAGCATTTCCTGTTTCTTTGTAAGTAGTTTGTTAAATTTATTCATTTGCCTTCGAAATTTAAAATCACCTTCTTTAGTCACTCTAAAATAAACGATTTTATCACAAATTGACCATAATGTTGGATGAAAAGTATTACTTAATAAAAGGCGGAATTGTAACAATTTTTTATCTAAAAAGTCTAACTTTTTTCTTGTATTTCTAATAAAAGAAGTTAAAATATCAAAACTTGCCTTATTCAAAACTGCATCAATTTTCTTCGTATGCGTATGGAAGGAAATTTTACAACAGCTAGGATAAAGTCCATTTCTTTTACAGTTGAGTAAAAATTGAAGATCATAAATGGCTTTAATTTTCTTCACACACATTTTTTCAAAACACCTCCATTCTGTAAACCAATCTTTCCCATAAAGATGAATAATGTTAATTCTAATGTTTTCAGTTGCGGGGATATTCCGTGTAGTGAAAAAGCTAAATGCTGACGTTTCAGTACAATATCAAGTACCTTCCTCAGAGCGTCCTCTTTCTCAAATCATAAGAATGCATGTGAGATTTAAAATCGTTTTTATTGTTTTCTTACTCCTCATATTTAAATTCTATTGGTTGAGAAGTTTCGTGCACAACTATTTTCAGTGGCAAAGACATTATTGGATAGAATAAAGAGACTTTCTGATGATAGCCATTTTCACCAGGACCTTTTTGCTACTAATAAAATGCTTCTTCATAATAGTTTTAATTACAAAATTATTAATAGGGCTTATACATATCAAAAGAAAAAAGATTTTGATACATCAAAAATTAAGACAATTTTGCCATATATTAAAGGAGTAACTGATAGAATTGGTAACATTTTAAAGAATAATAATATTCACACAATTTACACTACTTATAAAAAAATTAGTGAAATATTTCCACTTCCTAAAGATAAAATTGCTTTGGAGTGTCATGGTGTGTATGAAATTCCATGTAGGGTCTGTCCACATACATATATAGGACAGACTAATCGTAGAATAAATATTAGAAAGGAAGAACACATTCTGGCAGTGAGAGAAAAATCCAATTCATCAGCTATTTATTCTCATATTAAATTAACAAATCATGATATCAATTTTGAAAAAAACAAATATTTTAGCAAAAATTGAACAATATGACCAGAGATTGCTAAGAGAAGCTATAGAGATTTTTAAAAGGCCCAAGAGCATAAATGAAAGGTGTGAGTTAAAGAAGATTAACAACATTTGGAAGAAACTATTGGAAGAGAAAATAAATTTTAAAACTTCTCAACCAATAGAATTTAATTATGAGGAGAAAGAAAACAATAAAAACGATTTTAAATCTCACATGCATTCTTATGATTTGAGAAAGAGGACACTCTGAGGAAGGTACTTGATATTGTACTGAAACGTCAGCATTTAGCTTTTTCACTACACGGAATATC
Source organism: Epiperipatus broadwayi (assembly GCA_028023455.1). NCBI lineage: Eukaryota > Metazoa > Onychophora > Udeonychophora > Euonychophora > Peripatidae > Epiperipatus > Epiperipatus broadwayi. Next base: position 831,288 of record JAQFVV010000075.1, read on the forward strand.
CCGCAAATAGTAATAATAATATGACATCTTTTATCTGTGAAAACATTAGAATTAATATATATATATATATATATATATAATTATATATATATATATATATATATATATATATATATATATATATATATATAGTGAATTATTTAATATCATTTTGTATATACTGTACTTTGAATTATTTGTTTCTCTAGTGTAAATAAAGATTAATTGAGGACAGATTTCCAGAATAAAATCTGAATCAGAGAAATTTATTGTATTAAGCCATGACAATGATAGTAGACCATTCTTGTTAAATTAATATTTTTTTTTGTAAATATTTATTATTATATGTTTAGATTATTAATAAATGTATTGAGTTGTTTAAACCAATCTGATCTCTGTTGATCATCACCATTATCATTACACATTCATACTATTAAAAGTTTCATCATCACTATCATTAAGAATTTACATTATTAAAGGTTTGATGATGATCATCATCATTATGTATTGCTCTCCTAAATGATTGATCATAATCAATATTTTTATTTATCTATGCTTATATATAGGCATGTTTGGTCAATAATTAAGTAGGTCCATGCCTGAAGAGATCTGATTGCAAGAACTCCCTGAATTTGAATTCTGTGGTGTAATGGGGTCCAAAAAGGGAGATGTAATGAATATGCATTAGTCTAAGTTACATTAAAATGTTATAAGTAAATTATAAGTTAATATACTAAAAGTAGATATTTGGAACTGGGCATTTCATTATGTCATCTTTTACATCCTATTCAAAGGCCTAGGTCTGACAGTAGTAAGATGCGCTCCCTTTGTTATATGCCATTCCTGATTTGGTAATATCTGGGAATGCAAAGGGGCTGACAAGTCATGGATTTAGAATAGAACTTGTTGTGGGTTGGTTGACACATTGTATTCAAATCATCCAACTACTGGGTTGTATTCACATCATCTTATGGTATACCTCACAGTTCTGTTATAATACAGATAAGCCAATAATTTATATATGAGATGAATCTCAGATTTAAAAAAATGCCTTTCCAAATCAATGATGAAAAAAGGGTAAAATGGAGATTAAATTCTTTGTCACTTGTCTTGTTAATTTATCTGTTTTGGTGTCACTTTGTTTATTATTTACCTCTTCTTTTAAGTCAAAATCAAACCAGTGTGGTGATGTAAAGTGCAAGAAGCTGGAATGCCCAGACAAAGTATTAATATATTAGCCAGAAAATAATTTTCATCTTTGCAAAAATGAAACATATGGTATCGAATATAGATATCTTTGTGTTGATAGACTGCCTTTCATGTGTCTCATGTTCTGAATTTGCTGCAATGTATCTAATAATCCTAAAGAGAATGGCATAAGTGAAAATTAAAAGTAAATCTGTCATTTTTGAATGAGAGAATATGTGTGTTGAAAGTTCATCTGCTAAAATCAGATGATATTTATGTATAAAAATATAACAGACAATAAGGTTAAATCTCTAACTAGTGGAAATAAAAAGTGTTTTAAAAATGCATTCCAACAGTAAACAAGGAAGCAACTCAAGTGTAAAAATTGAAAGTAACCAATGAACTAGATGAATGAAGGATACCACAAAAAGATAAATATGTGGGAATCAAATTGTCACATACTCAAGCTTGAAGTAAGGATCCAAATGAGATAATAGTGTGATCATAAAATAATAAATTAGTATTACTTTATTATTCATTTTTTTTTAATAATAGGCTTAACTAAAATACATAAACTCTTTAAAACATCTAGAAATATTTTTGTAATCTATTTTGAAATTGATATTTTTATCTTATATATTCCATGAGTGCACTTTAATTAATATTTAATGTATTTTGTAATTAATAAAAGAAAGGATTTTGCCTTTTTAACATCTGCACCTTACTGATTTTATAATAATTCAGTAATATGATGTTGAGTACAGAGGAGATTCTCAAACACAAACCCTAGATATACTTTATAAAGATAAGAGTGGTTGTCTTATCTTTAACCTAAATTCTAATTTATATAGGTTAATTTGAAACAATTTGATTTGAGAGAGTGAAGATGTTACTCTGATTACTTTTACATCCATTACTTTCATACATATATTAACATCCTCGAAAGCATAGATATATATTGAGCCAGTTAGGAGAATCCTTAAATATATGAATATGTACATATAGTATAATTTATTTTAGATGTCGACTTGTTATTTCGCTCTGAACTAATAATCACTAAAACTGCCAATTGAAAACTCTATTTTATCTTACAAAACACGACACCCACTATACAATTTTAATTAATAACTTAACCGTATTTTATTACTTATTTTGTTTAAAAGCAATTCAAAATTAAAATCAATGAAGCATTGTCAGCATGTAGTATACAAATATTTAGTAGTAAACGTCAATAACAATTTTCACTTGTGATCATACTGTATTTGAAATCACTAATAGAAAAAAACAAAATGAAAACAATTTAACTTTAGGAAATTATTTTATTAAAATAACATTATTTACTTGCACATCTAATACTAGTTACATTTTACATGTATGATTTACGCATATGTATGCGCGCGGGTATAGTTAATATTATATAAAATTATTACATCAATTGTTTAAAGCAACAATTGAATGCAATTCATGAGAGACAAATGATATAGCAACAAGAAAGGAATACAAAAATATTTTCGTGACAATAACAGATCTATAAGTTGTTTTAAAAAGGAAATTATTTTATTAACTACTAGATTTTTTTTTTAGAGAAAACCTATATACACACAACTTTATAAACTATTCAGAAGAAATTATGTTTTAATTAGCATATTCTACTTACTGAGATGTTCATATTCATAAGATCAATTAAAAAAATAAAAATAAAAGTGGATTGACTAGATTGTCATAAGGACCATGGATTTAAATTAAGATCATCTAAGGAAGAAAACCACGACTTCCAGCACATTATAAACTTATTCTTACTTTTAGAAAATAGTCATTCAAATTACTATTTGAATTTGGAATATACACATTTGAAACAAAATAATCACACATATATCAGGAGTATATTTTTAGTCATTATAAATAAAATAAAATGTCAGTTTTGTAGAAGAAACCAAATTAATTCTAAACAATTACTTTAAGAATTTATTCACTAAATGAAAGAGAAAAACACTAAAAGTATTATGGATAGATTATATTATCCCAGGGATGGCAATTAAATTTTTGAGCACTATTACTGTTTCATTTTGGATGCTGACATATTTGTATACCAATTTGATCATTTTACTCAATATAGTGAATATTTGAATGCTAAATTGTTTTTATGTTGTCTTCAAGATTTTGTTTTTAATTATATTTAACTTATGTTATAAAGAATGATTTTATGTATAGTGTTATATAAAGTAAATAATCACATTTACATATTCAATTAAAGGAAACTGTTTTAAACCACAAAAAAATAAATAACTATTGATTGATATTTCCCAAGATAACTTATTTAGGTTTACCCCAAGATAGACCATAATAAGTTATAATTCTCAATACTAAATTATTATCAACAAAATTAAACTGAATATATACCTTACTTTAATTTAAAATAAGTGCCTTATTTAACATTGACCATAGTGTAAATACACACATATTAGTTATTATCAGCTAATAATATTTTAATATGCAATTTCATGCCTTATGTTTTAGTTACCAATGTGAATCAAATATTTATTAAATTAAAATCCTACCTTGAGTAATTTCATTTTATATTACTCAGATAGGTCTATACAATTGAATGCCAATTCACATTACCAAAATTATTTATCAATGATAGATTTAATCATAAGAGCTAGCAATATTTACTAACCAAATAAATTCAGGTTGTGATAATATGAGTGTTGGAATCAGGTTTTTATATATATGCATATAAATTTATTGTCAACAAGCATAACTCTATAGTCTTAAATTACAAATTCCATAAATATTAAAAGATTCTCTGGCTTGTGGGCCATATAAATTATAGATTTCTCATATATGTCTCTCATTTTGGAATATATAGAAAGTAGGTGTTTTTAACCAACACTATACTCGTATCATACCTACTTTCTTATACCATGCCATTACAGTTTTTAGTGTTCAATTGCATCGCCATGAATAGAAACTACAATACCGAAGGTTAGCGAGTACTTTATATATATATATAAAGAATTTTTTTAAAATAAGTATTTTATTTACTAGGTATCATTGAATATTTTAGTGATATAGTAAACAACCCAATTAAAATGAAAACAGGATATGATGTTTTAAAATGCCAAAAGACATGATGTTTTTAATCCTTAATTAATAAAGTGTCCAGGGACAGATGTCAAAAACAAACTGCTATTTATTTATATAAACATTTTGTTATATCAAGTGGAGAGATAAGTCATATACATTTCGTTGAGTAAAAAATAAGTTATTCACATTAGTATTTTGCACATTGTACATAACCATGAGTAAGTAAGTTCATTTAGATACAATTATTTTGCCAGGTATTATTATGAAAGCCAAGGACCAAGAAGTAGAAATTGAAGCTCCAATCCCAGATATCATGAAAATAATCCTCAATCAGTTACAGAAACTTAGTGAAAATTTTGATAAAAGATTTGAAGAACAAAAGATAAAATCCAGAAAAAAATTTTGAAGAGCAGATAATAGAATTGAGTAAAATTTTTGATAAGAATTTTGATAAACTCAATAAGAAATATGAAGAACAAAAGGTAAACTTTAGAGATTTGAAAGGTGAAGTTGATGCAAGGTTCAAGATATTTGATGCATGGTTCAAAGAATTAAAGCATTATCTTGAAATTAAATTTAAGGAGTTCGAAGATTAACATACTACAAAATTCAAAGAGTCGAAATAATTAAGCACAAGAATAGAAAATAAATTAGATTTGAATCTAAACAAATTTGAATAAAATCTTGAAGTTAAGATAGGTGTTAAGGTTGATTATGTTAACATGGAATCAAGTAGCAAATGTAGTAATACTGATGTCTGAACCATTCCAAAAATAAGGACAATATAGATGATGATGCAAGTTCAAAGGATAGGTGATATAATTTTTTGAATATGCACACACTAAATGAATACACCATACCATTGTAGAGTCATAAGTAGATTTGAATTTAATAACAACCATGAGATATATGGCACACCAATCTAAATACTCTCATGAAAATTCTTTTATGCATTCTTGTTGTAATTATGAAGCTGGATTTTACAAGAAGTGGCAGAGTACATAAAAGTGATTCACAATAAGGTCTCTGGAAATAAAAAAAGATATTATGAAGTTAAATAAGCCATATGAAATATATTATAACCTTTATTGCCTTGAGTGTAGTTGTGAGACAGAAATTATAGAAGATATAAGGAGTCTTCAAAACAAAGTATATAAGTGATTAGTTCCAAGGTTAGAATACTCAAATTACAATCATGGGACGAATAATATAAAAGGGTTTACAAACTCCCAAGTGACATTTGGTATTAAGTAGATCAATTGCCATGAATGCTTGTTCATAATGTGGGCCAAAAAATATTTAGAACAGCCTGTTGATGATTGTTCTGGGATCTATAAACATTACCATAGTATATGTGATTATGTGTCAGATGTAAGACCACCTTTTAATCGCCACTTTTACATATCAGCCTGTGATAAGCATGAGCCTAAAATAAGATTTAAGAAACTATAAAGATGCCTAAGACATGTACATATGAAAACATGTTGATATGAAAACATGTTGATATGGAATATTTGAATTATCATGTGAACATATCATGAACTCTTCATTATTAAGAAATTTATATGGATAGCAAATTTATAAATTATATTTGATCATTGTTATTACTATAATTATATTTGTTAGTTATTGAATTTTAAGTTTCATTGTATTTAAATAGATATAATTCATGGAAAGTAATTAGAATTATTCAAAATTATAGCTACAATGATTTATGGAATTCTTAACAACTTATTCAAATATTCTAGAACTCATTAGACCAATTAAAATTGTAATAAGTTGAACACATATTTATAATTTGTTAAAGTGTAATTACACACACACACACATATATATATATATTATTAATTATAAATATACCTATTGTCTCACATCCTCATGAATTCCAATAATTAACATTAATATAATTTTAGGAAGTTGTTTGTTTATTATAATTTACATACATATTCATAATTTATTTGATGATTATAAATATATTATGATTATTATTACTTAATGTGATTGAATTAAAGGGTAAACATCCTCTCAATCAAGATTTGCAGTAAATAATCATTAAAATATACGTTGTTTACTATATTAAATTCATTGTTTATATTTCTTAGAGCTAACTCATACCAGTAAGTAACTTCTCATTAAATATGTATAGATAGAAAGGGGAACAACTATGGTAAGATTTATAAGGTTCTTTATTTCAATTTCAATTAATTCCATACTTATTTAATCTATTAACTTTATTACAATAGACTTTCTATCTTATTGGAAAACCTTTATCTTAGTTGCACTGTCATGCAGGTATAGTTTGTCTAGCATCATATCTTGCCTTGAGCAATTCATAGTTTGGGTGCTGATCTTAATAATAAAGTAACTTTGTGCTTTTATCAATTAATAGCTAGAACTCACTTGAAACCCCAGTGCACTACAATACTGGTACAATATATATATTCATTCCAAGTGTGTATCAATTAGTAGGCATTTTTATATAAACCCCAGTGCACTACAATACTGGTACAATATATATATTCATTCCAAGTGTGTATCAATTAGTAGGCATTTTTATTTTATTCTAATGTATTCTGGGTTTTTTATTAATGCTTTTTATGGTATATATTAATTAATTATTTTATGTTATTATCATCATGCTGTAAATGAACATTTGTAGTTTGTAAATATCTGTAAATTGTTAGGACTAAATTATTATATATTAATAAATTTGATTCACTAACTAATTAAAAGTTATCTATTGTCTTCTTCCATGAAGTTCTCACATCGGTCTGTATAATTTCAATACAGAAATAGTTGTTAGCTTTGTTTTTAATTTACTATTGTTATTATTTTATTAAAAAATAAGTGATATTTTATGTAGAGGCTAATCATCAGAGAAATTAGGAAGGGATATGAACTCCACTTATTGATATTTCTCAGTATAAAGATGACACTCTAATCTGCAGTATGTCAGATAGATTGTAAATAAAGAATATTTATAGTGGACACTCTCTCTACTTGAAACTATTTTATAGGAATGGTGTTGATATATGGCATGATAACCAGTCTTGTTGTCATACTTAGTTAGAACAATTAGTCTAAGTATATTCATTAATTGTTCCTAACACTCATTTATATTTATGAAGGCAATTTATAAAGATATAAGTTTCTAAAGATATAAAAGGGGATTAAACATTTCTTACATTTGGTCCTTGAATGAGAGGATCGATAAAGTAACACTTCCCTCATCCATTACAATATATCTGCAATGGATTGATAATGGTTGAAAATGATATATATAAAAGACATATTTTGCGGGTTCATCCATGTTAAAAAATTTAAATATTGATATACCAACATTTCGACTTGATCACACAAGTCATCCTGTGGGTGATAAAAAGTAGAAAGATGGTTGTAGAGGCATTGCAATCACTGATATATATATATATATATGTGTGTGTGTGTGTGTGTGTGTGTGTTTTAGTTATTACATAAATATCAATTAAGTAATATCTAAAATGTATCTAAAACAATGTAAATTATTTAAAATTAAATATAACTTTTACTTACTTTGTTTAATTATTATACTGTGCTTCCAATGCACACTAGTCAAACTACATTTTAATTATGTTTTATGCTGTCTTAGCACTTTCACGGCATATTTGCTCTCACATTCATAGCCTGTTAATGAGATTTTATTATAGATGTTATGTTGATTTCCATATTGCAATGGAATTATTTAAATACTTAAAATTTTGCCCAAAAATAAAGAAAACTGCATACAAATTGTTTTGTACTTATTAATATATTTTTTTATATATTAATGGTATTTAAATGATTTTTTATTGACCTGCAACATCTAATGATTATAATTTGATCATATAAATACTATATCATTAGTAAAAAGTGTATTTGTTTTCTATAAGCATCGTTTTAAATTTGATTTTTTAAAAAAATTATAAGCATTTTTTAAAATTAATTATTAAACAATTTGTATAAAAATGTTTAAAATATATAGCTATAAAATTGCAAAAATGAAGCAATAAAATCACTTTTAAGTGTATTCAGATAATTTTTTATTATAATCTGTTATTATAATGAAATATTTTTTTTTTATTATTGTTGCCATTGGTTGAATAAGTTCTATAATATTTTTATTTAAAAAATGGCAAAGAAGTAGTCATTTGAATGACATGCAAAAATTTATGCAGCCAATTACTACAATTAGTACAATTAGTATAACATACTGCTATTTCTGAAAAGTGGGGCATAAAATTTAAACTATGTAAAAAAAAGTAATAATTTGATTTTTGAAAAATATTATGCATACATAAAAGATTTCTAAGAAAAAGACCTATTCACTTTTACAAATATAAAATTAGGGAGTTTGAATATTTATAATGGTACAATGTAGCACATATAGTTATTGTGGGCTAATAAAATGCTTGTAAAATGTTTATTTATCAAAGGATGGTAATATTTATTAACATAATTTTCTTAGTAAAGCATTATTAACCACCTTTTAGCACTTAAAATTTTTATAGAATAATTAAATTTTATTACAAGTAGAATGTTCTGCAATCATAGATTTAAAACTATCCCTTGAGTAACTAATTTTTAGACAATAATTCATATTTTTCTGAATTAAAACAAAAGCTACAAGAATTACTATAATTCATCAATAAATAAAAAAGTACAAAAAGAACTCCCTGCATAATAGCTCTGATCATGTTTAATTTCATCTATGTTTGACAATTATTAATTATATTTTGTAATGATATGTTTATGAATTCTTTTTTAATAGACATTTTGATTAACCAAGTATTGGGTCATTTATATTGGTGAGTTGGAATTTTCATTTAAAAAAGGAAAATTTATGAGCATGGATTACTGTGTAAAAATATTATCTGTAAATAGAATTAAATCTACATTTGCATAATACTAAGTTATTTGCAAAAATTTTGATGCAGCAATGTTCTTATTTTGTTTGCACAAAATAAATTGAGCAAAAAAAGTCAAAGATGTAGCTTTTATAAATATGATGAAAAAATTATTAAATATATAATTATGTAAATATTAACAAATTGTGAAAATATTAGCTATTGAAGTTGAAATGTTAATTTATGATATTAAGAAAATCTCCTAATATAAAACAAAAAAAGCAAGTGGCATATCATAAAAATAGTAACAAAAATATCTCTAAAATTAGAAAATTTATTTTCATATACTTGAAAGAAAAGAATGTAAAGTTTTCATTTTGATATAGTATATATTAAAACACAAAGTAAAATGCACTTTTCTTGAGGGGATAATAAAATAAATGTGGAATTTTATTAAGAATTGAATAAATATAATTGAGAAATAATAAATTTAACTATTCATCGAATCATTGATTGGTAAATAGAGCTACTTTTTGCTATATAGTAAAATAAAGAATAAAACTATGTACAAGAACATTCTAATTGCTTAGTAAAATATGCCTAAGAAGTTATTAGATATGAGCAATTTGTATTACATTAAATGTTTGTTACAAATAAGATATAATATTAAAAATGGATAAAAATCTCAAAATAAGTATCTTTTTTCATAAAAACATGACATCATTTTGTAATAAAGCAATTTTTAAGTCTTTTTTTTTTTTAAAAAAAAATCACTGGAACTTTTTTTTAAAAATATCAATTTGTTTACTTTTTATTCAAGATGAAATGTGAACATTTTAAAATAAGTTATAGATATCATTAGTTGCTTTTATTTATTTTTATTAGGATAATAATTATAAAATATAAGTGAAAAATGTTAATTTTTAATTTCTATGTCTATTATATAATTTATGTGATTGAATAGTATTTTAATTTTATTCAAAGTAATATTTGAAAACATGAGGAATTGTTTGAATGAAGTGAACACTAAAAATTTGTTTAACCAAAGACAGATAATTAACGATCTCCGCTAATTTCTTTTTTTTTCTTTCTAAATAATAAGCAATAATTGTTTTTCTGTATGGTTAGAAACAGTTTTGGTCAAGTGAAAAACAATTATTAATTAATACATATGAGATCATTTTGTTAATTTAAAATAATTATAAATTTGCTTTATTTTGAGGATATTTTCAAATTTTAAAAATTGAAATTTAAATGAAAAAATATTTACCTTTTAAAGATATGTGGCTAGTCCACTGTCATTTCATTCATTTATTATAATGAAATATTATAAATTTTGAAATGGTAAGTATAACAGGTTTAAATTTAAGTATAAAAATGATTACCATTACAGATATATGTGCGACAATAACGACTTGTTTTTTTTTTTTAAATATAAGTATATTAATTAAATAATAGTAGGTATTTGTATTTATTTTATTAGGAAAACTGTTGTTGTAAAATAGAGTAAATACTTTTTGTATGTTTTTTGAATTATGATTACATTTTATAAAATCATTCTGAATGCTACTTTGCTAAATATATGTTAAATAAAGTTTTATAATTGTATTTTAACAATAAGTAAAAATAAATACTTAAAAGGAATCTATTTAAAATAATGGCATGTTTATAGTCACTGATATCTCACGTAAAACATTTAAAAATCTGTTTATCATGATTAGGCATGATAAAAAATGTTGATTTCAATTTAATTAATCATTAGTTATTAGGCACAGATATAGACTTACTGGACTATAAAAATTTGAAATTTGAATTATAACTAATGTTCAACTTACATTTTTATAAATAAACATTCATACATTAAATTTGATAAAAAAAAGTTCTGTTTTATAACTTAATAAAGTCATTGATATTAGACAATGTTTCTATATAATTTTCACGTTTTTCATTTTTTAAAATTAATAGGTAAGAATTCTTAAAAAGCGTATAAATTATAACCGTTATTTTTTCCTCAATAGTAATTCTTAATAAGTTTACGTATTAAAGATGAATAGTTCTATTGTAAGACACAAGGACTATTTCAGTATAGTTAGCTATCTAGAGGTAGAGTTTAGAGATTAAAAGATCTGTAATTTTTTGTAATTGGATTTCTTATAAATTCTCGATTCAAAAAACCATTCAATTATATATATATTAGTTTATTATTGCAAAGATTTTAACATATAAAAAATATTTTAAACATTTATTTTCCAGTTCTGAGTATGTTTTGAATAAACAATTCTTAAAAACTCGTAGAAATAAATGTTTTAATAATTAATATGAAGTTCTAATAACTGATTTTAAGATATCATCATTCTATTATTCTATAAAGAATATTTTGAAATTGTAATTAAACAATAATTATTTCAAGTTTAAATATATATAGTTACTATAAAATAACAACTTGCCTTTTTTAAAATTTAAATAATAAATTGTTTTTCTCTTCACTAGTAAAAATTGTAATTATAAATATGCGACTTTTTGTCGCATGCGTTAATGAAGCTATAATTATATTATAATGTGTAATATGTCTGCTTAGCTCTTTCGATTCGAATCTCATACTCATAGCTTTGTGAATGAAAACTCTTGTGATTTATTGTACACACGTGCAAATGAGTTTGAATTTTTAATTAATTAGTCCATTGCTAACCGATTAATAAATAACTCCAAAAATAAAATAGAAAAAGATCAAACCCCTCATGTGGTCTATAAAATGGCATGCCCTCAATTAGGCTGCCAGGCATCTTACTACAGTGAGACTCGGGCTAACCTTAATACAAGAATTTACCAGCACGGGTATGCATACAACAGGGTTAAAAATAAAAATGAAAAAACATCAGTATTCTGGGACCACCAAACAGCTTCGGGCCAGGTATTCGAACCCAGTTATGCCCAAATAATTTCTACAGAGAAGAGTGATGCCAAAAGAAAAGTTAAAGAAGCTTTTTACATAGCAAATGAGCTCAATGCCATTAATAGAAGAGAGGCATGCTTTGCTCTCTCCAAACAATGGACTAATTAAAAATTCAAACTCATTTGCATATGTGTACAATAAGTCACAACAGTCTTCATTCACAAAGCTATGAGTATGAGATTCGAACATTAAATCTCGAAAGGCTAAGTAGACCTATTACACATTATAATATAATTATAGCTTCACTAACGCATGCAAAAAAAGTCGCATATTTATAATTAAATTTAAATAGTGAATTTTTTATTTGAAAAAATTGTTGCTATTGGAGTTAAAAAATTCCAATATTAACTACTGAAAAATTAAATATTAACATATATTTATAATTTTTGATTATCTAATGTCGCTGATTGTTTATTGTAATATTCATAAATTAAGTTATTTTATAATTAAAATAATGATTTAATTAAAATTATTGAGTTAATGAATTATTGCTAGATAGGGATATCGATTTAGAATTTAAAAAAAAAAAAAATAGAGTAAATACGAAAGTTTGTTTATATTTTTAAAATAGAGATTCAAATAATCAAGGAGGTGGGTCTAAAACAAAGCTATAAGAATAAAATGTACCTTATTAATACATCGCGTTTGCTTGTGACATGCTATGGTTTTGTTAATTAAAGCAGTTTAAATTATTACTGTTAATAAAAAATGAACAGTATGATTATTATAACAATCAAACCTTAAGATATCAACTATAAAGCCTTGAGTAATTGGTTTTATTGTCTTAGTATTAATATTAAAACAATTATTTATGTATTCAATACAACAGAATACAGTAGTTTATTAAATTATCCAAATACAGCTGACAGTTTTGAATGTACACCATTCTTCCTTAAAGTATATAATGCAAGTATTCTTATTATATAAATATATGTAATATAAAAATATAATGTCTATACATATTTATATTCATATTATATTATTATATGGTTTTTAATAATATTATATTAGCTATACTTTAATTATGATTTTATTATTATTGTTAATTTTTATTAGCGATTTATATGTAATCATGTGGGAGAAAACTAAAACATTCAGACATACGCTATAATATGAGCTCAAACAAATTAATACCAATAGCACATGTCAGAATGTTTTGCTTTCCTCCCATGTGATTATTATTATTGTTATTATTATTACTTAATTTGCATTAGTCTTTTGAGAATTTTGAAATGTTTCTAAATATTCAGGGAATTTCAATTTAATGCCAATATAAAAAAACTAAATCATAGTTTGTGTTAATAGAACGCAAGGAGTATATTTTTAGCTGTTTGACTGCATAAGTAATAAGTTGGATAAGGAGTAATAGTGTCACATGAAAAAAAAATCTTATCTTTAAACGAAGGAGATGGAATATTAAAATTAAAAAAAGACTAAGTTAGTTTTATTAATACTATTAACAGAATAAAATTATAAAATTCTTAAAAGTTTCGAACGAGATATTTTTAAAAAATGTAATGGGGGGAAGGGAAGGTTGATAAGATCAACTTCATAAAGTTTAAGAGCTGAAATATCTATTAGAAAGGAAATGATAAAAAAATATTTAAAAGTGAATTATGCTTGCAAAATGATATTGGAAATGTTTGTAAAAAAAAAAAAAAAAGCTCTACAAGAAGTAAAAATGTAGACAGGAATAAAGTTACAGATATCTTTTTAATTGTAACCTAAAAATAAAACTAGAGATTAGAATAAAATAAAGTTGGTATTTTATACTGATTCTATATAGGGCATATTTAGCTGTAATATATAAAATTAATACTATTATATATAGAATATAAAAATAAGCTTATTTTGCTGCACTCGCATTTTAATATGGTAGACTACAGCATATGTTTAAAGTTATTTTAATAGTTGCAGCGTTTATAGAATTTTTTTTTTAATAATATATTTATCAATAAAAAACATACACAAATACAGCTAAAATATTTTGTATTACTAGAGTATCATACGATTTTCTGTGCTCGCTCTCAATGTAGAAAATGAGAGCAATAAGTCACTCAACTAATCCAATTTTGGACAAATATCGCAATCTTAAATAATCGATGGTTGTGAAATAAAGATTCTATATTTATAACTATAGGCTAGATTTTTATTACGGATATGACGAATGTAGAGAAGAATGCATTTTTTTACTGTTATCAAGCTAATAGAGAAAAATGAAAAAAAATATGATTTTGAACCCTAAATGAATTGCTATTATAACTATAGATTTTCTACATTTCATAACTGTCTTAGATTTCAGTGCCATATTGAATTTTTAAAAAAACTGACCTGAGACACAATTTTCACAATAACTTTAGTTTTAATTATGTTAGAGCAAAAAAAAATTACATCAATAGAAACTAGAAAAACTAAGAAAAACAATAAGTCTAAGACAAATAGTGATAACCATTTAAAAAATAAGAGAAAAAGAAATTTCAACATCCTACATAATTATTACTTTATTATTTGTTCATAATTTCTAATTCATCATTAACTAAGTTTAAATTATATCTTCAGTGATAATTTCTTTGTATTCCTCAAAAAATTATATTTCAAACCATTTATAATTTGTCTTACCTGAGATAATCCATAGCTTCAGAATCTCCTAAAGTATTCACATAAGAATTCCTTATTTTTATCTTGTACCCCAAAAGTTACCAACTGTCGTTTATAAAAAAAAAAAAGATTCATCCTAATAAAAAATGCAAAACAAATAATTTTCAGAAGATAGATATGCATTTATCATCATAGAAATTGGCTTCTTGTCTATCTAAAACTAGAAATTGTAGGCTATTGTCTGTATCACTGATAAACTGAGTTTTATCTCTTTATTTTATATGTTTTTGTGTGCATCAGTGATGTTTATATTCTTTATTTGCACCAGTGATGTTTATATTCTTTATGCACACCAGTGATGCTATCTTGTTATATTTATTGTATCACATAGATATAATTTATATGCATATAGTCCATTTGTTAGCTATAGACTTGAAAATGATCTGATAAAACATATAGCAAAATTAGAGTGACTCCACAGCATGAGTATCAAGGCATAGGCAAGAATCAGAATTTGATTATTTGCCTGCATATACAATCTTTCTGGACATTTAATTATTAGTTTTGTAAATCATTACTTGTAAATACAAACATACCATATAAACACAATAATAATTAATAAATTATAAAACCTTTTGAGAATCATTATTTTTATAAAATAAGTTTATTTTTATAAAATATGAGGATTAGAACACAAAAATAACATACATATAAATTCATATGAGTAAAAATAAATATAGAAGTTATATACACACACCACTACAAACTCAAATTAATAAAAATTAAATCATTTTTTCAAGTAATTAAAAAAAATTAAAATATTATTCAAAAAATTAAAAAATTAAAATTGTATACTTACAAGTCTGATATTCTGCTTATGTTCAGATTCTATTGAAGGTCTTATTTGTGAATCAGAGTATTTTTATTCTAATAAAAGCATATTTTAGGCTGATAAGTGTTTTCTGTCTTTATTGCTTTGTGGAAATTACAAAATTGATCAAAAAAAAATTAAATGTGCCTGTTACGAAAAAAAATTAATAAAAAAAGCCAATTTTCATCCTATTTTTTTAAAAAGACAGCCTTAGAAAACTATATAAAAGATGTATAAAATGTCCATATTTATGTTGACATCATGCTTATAGTTTTTATGTCATTAAAAAAAGAAAACAACATTTTGAGCAATCAAATAAGATGTGTGGATTAGCTGCTTAATGATCCAAAGCAGATAAAGCAAATTTTTAATGTAATCAGATAAAGTCATACTATATATTGTTTGTAAATATCATCCTAATCAGAAGAAAATAAATGATTGTAATTAATATAAGACTGTATGCAGTGAACATAATTTCTGACCTACTTTCAAAACTGTATAACTATTTAAGAAAACTGGTTTAGATTAAACACCTTAATTACAGTTTATTGACACAGAACTATAAAAGACTTAATAGTTGTGGCATCTTGATCATATGTGCAAACATTCCCTCACTGAAAAAATAAGATATTTAAAAACAATCTCTGAATATATCCTAAAATCTAATATCGATATTTTATTAATCAGGATTTAAATAATAAATTTAAGTAGAGTAAATAAAATGATTATTACTCTTACAAGTAAATCACTTTTAAAATATTTGTAATAAAAATAGAGCTATTTTTTTTTTAAAAAAGTAAATTTACCTACAGCTTGGAGGCCATAAAAGTGAACACGTAGATCATTATTTTTTTATCATATGATAATTTGATTTTTATATTCAGTATAATTTAATATTATCATCAAGAAGATATTGGGAATAATTTAATGTCCAACACTACTGAGTTCAGTAAATAAATTTCTAGTCATTATATGTGGAGCATTTATTGCTATCTATAACGATGGAAATGAAGTCAATTTGAATACTCAACTTAGCAGACATAAGGTGAACTGACTGTAACATATTTATTTTTATATATTAGTATTTTGAATATTGTAGAACTTATATCAAATTATTAAAATAATGTCAATATTTTATTTAAAAAAACAAGATTTCTGTTATATAGAAAAACATGTTACCTACAATCTACTAGTTTCTTGTTCTCTCTGCAAAATAATGTTTTCAAGTGCTTTTGGGAATATCTTTACATTTATTCTGCCTTTGAATGTAAAAATATATATTTTTCAAAGTCTATTTATATAATTCTTATTATTTTTTTAAACTATTAGTATAATGTTCATTTTAAAGAAGAACAGTGTGACTAGCTTATGATTTTGTTTGAAAATATTTATTTTTAGAATCAAATAACTAAGAAAAATTAATAATATACAACTTCAATTTGTATTTAATGAAAAACAATACATTTATATCAACTATAGCAGATATTTTTAATTACATTTTTAATAATCATAACAAGAATTTTAAATGTAAATAAAATTTCATTAACTTTATATAATCCAAATAATATTTCATTTGGAGTTTTAGAAACGATGTTAAAACAAATATAATTTTACTAATTTAATATGAAAATCGGCAATGCTATAATCATTCAATATTAAAAAACATTATTGTTATTATTTCATATTTCAATTTGTCTTATAGTTTCAAAGTTAAAATAATATTTTTAAAAATAGTTTTAATTTGTTAACTTATATTTCTAATAAATAATTCAAAATTTCTAAAAATATAATAAACAATAAAGGTAAATTTTAAATATCCAATAGAATAATTAAATGGGTAATATTTTAATAAGACAATATAAAATGTAAATACCACTGAAAATTATTACATAATAAAATATTGCCATTTAATTGTTTATTATATATTTATAATGAATTTGTAATTTACAAGAATAAAACAATAGTGATTTGAAATTTCTTCTTATGTAAATTATTTCAGACTAATATTCATGAGCTAAATTTGAAACTCATAAATGCCATTTTGCATATTTGTTACTTAATTAAGAAACAACCTATTTCTTCTGTTTAGATATGTTTATTAGACACAATAATATTTAACAAAATGTTAATATCAAAATGATTTTACAAATTTCAGTATACCAATATATAAGTACGCCTGTTTCTTTATATATTGGTATATTAAAAATTATAGACTTCATTCCAGCACACCCTCACACATGCAACACACACACACATATATATATATATAGTAAATAGAAGAGCTATATGAAGACTAAAAAATGTAAAAATAAAGTATTAAAAAATAAAAGGACTTAAGACTTATAAAATATGATTAATAAATTATTATGACTTGCATTGACTATGGACAAACAACCTGGCCAATACATGATATATAATTGTATATGATAATAAACAAATAAATAAGATTACACACATCAATATTAAAATATGTTATAGTGTAGTGGATTATCTAGTAATGATGATGATTTAACTACTTGTATATATTCATATATAGATAGATAAATGTATACATTTTAAAAAGTATTACAAAGAGTGTTGCCTCACTCGGTTGAGATATAAAGAGAAATTTTATTATATCTCATCTACTCTCTTACTTTTAAAATATCGTCATGAGTTATTATTAATTTAAACTTAGCTTGTAAATATATATATATATAAAATCTTTATTTGTAACAAAAAATTAACTTAAATTTTTTTTTAAATAATTGTTTAACTTAAGAAAAATATTTGCAAAGAATAACAGAGAGATATGCTAAAATATATTTACAACTTCAGATGTCATTATCCTACTTACTTAAAAGTTTAATATCATGTCCGTATTATTCCTGAAAATAAATAATAGCGCCATGGCTAAAATTAATTACTACAAAATAACACTGTCATACACTTTTATTCATTATCAATAAAAAAAAAGAAACAATTGAGCCTCGTTAGGAGCATAGATATACAACTAATTAAATTCAACATACGTACAAAAAATATTCTGATATAAAAACAAATTAGTGAATTATTGTCAGAATATAAAAGTATAACTTCAAACTCTGGATAAATAATAAATATATAATCATCAGTGCATGAAATAAATTAAATTTCCATAAATATCTTGACTAATTGAAAATTAATATAAAATATTTTTAGGTATCAGTTATTTCACATAAAGTCCCATTTTAATACTTACTCTAAATATACATAATAAAAATATAAGTTTATTCATTATTTTAGGCACCATGTCTATATGAATATACATATTCATTTATATGTATATGTATGAGAATTGACTAACATCAAAAAGCAAAATAAAATAAGCATAAACATTCAGTAAATTCAAATAGTTTGAAGTACATTTTTAAAAATATATAAGAATGCAGACAAATGTTAAGGCTGCCAATAGGTCTATTCTACCAAGGCCATATATAATTAAATAAAATGTCCGTTAATTAAAACAAAATTGTAATTATAATTAAAATAATAAATTTAATGGTTTACAACAATTATAAATAATCTTTAAATCTGCAGAAGTATTTTCAGTTAATTTCTTAAACCTGCCTCAACTGCCATTAAATTAAAAAAACAAAAAACAAAAAACAAAGGGGAAGCAAATGTCATCAATTCAAATCCCATGAATCACGTATTTTAATGTTAGCAGTTTGTCGATTTATTAAATGCATTTTATTCCTGTTTATAAAAATTACCTCTTTAATTTTTCTTTTATTGTGATTTCTCTCTTTATGAAGAATTTTCACATTTTCAAAATCAAATTTAAATTTATATTTACATATTTTTTCATGATCAAAGAAAACTGAAGGAGACATTAAATCACCATTATTTTACTTTTACATGCTTGTATAACCACTCATGCTCTCTCAATCTGTTCTCAATACTGCACCTAGATACATCTATAAACGATAGCATACAATCACAAAAAATTTGATATATAACATTACTTTTCTGCTTGATAGGTATGACATCCTTAGAATTATTGACTAATTTATTAATATTGTTTGGAACGTAGAATGAAACATTAAGTACATTCATATATCCTTAAAAAATTTCACTTGGGGATTTGAAATAAATGGAATAGATATCCATTGTTTACTATTAATCTTTATTTCCTTTAAATCATTATAACTTTTTTTAAATTGACATAAAGTATTGTTTATTTGTTCCATTTTATAACCAACATCAAGCAATTCTTTGGCAAATATCTCAATATTTTTTAGTTTATCATTTTGGTAACGACATAATTTTTTATTCCGAAACAGTGTGTGTGTGTGTGTGTAATAAAGTATATTCTACCAGATCATGTAAACAATTATCAACTATTATAGTAGAGGTGGTTACTCATAAATCCAATGAGAGCCACATACCATTTTTTCATATATTTTAAAGAGCCACACTCAATTATTGGTAGAATCATTTCTGTGATTCATGAGAAAAATGAGAATTCTACTGGAAGTCTAAACATTCTTGGACTTAATTATGAACAGAAATAAAGACTTGTTCAATTACAGAGTGACTGTCAAGCCTCATAGATACCTACAACCTCAAATCCCAATGACATATAAACTAGCAGGCTCCAATGGTTTTTTTACATTAAAATCAATGTTTATGCAAATGTGAAGCACATAGAAAATCCAATCTTGAAATATATATAAAAGGCTTACTTAATATGGATATATTGAAAGCAAATTATCCAATGTAATTAAATATTTGAACTTAAAAACTTAAACTGTAATAATATAAGCAAAGACAACCACAATATATAGGTAATCATGTCTTATATTCCAGGTATAATGACAAAAATAAGGAATATATGCAATCCAAAAATTAATGCAATGAGAACATTAATTAACTTAAATAGACTACTAAATAAATCTAAAAACAAAATCGAAAAAAAAAATGCAAAAATAGTATTTACTATCCAATATGCTGACCTAATGTTATGTCATATACTATGATGAATTTTGAAACAATATTACAGCAAAAATAAATCAGCATACGTACTTATGCAAAAGTACAAAAGAAAATCTAGCACACTTGTCTGTATTCTTCGATCTTGAAAGGGAACACATACACAACTTTAATCATAAAGAATTAACAAGATCTGCATGGAGCAAGAAAAAAAGCAAAAAAGAAACAAAAAAAGCATGATTATTTTGTGAATACCAGCAGCAACATTAATAAAAGGTCAAACGACATCCAACTTTTAAGGTATTAAAATATGCAACATATAACATTTTGCATATTAAGAAGAGCATGCTTATGATGCTTGGCAATGAAAATGCATTAGCTCAACTAAAAACTGGCAATGCTCTTTATTATAAACTCCGTATACTTTGTAAAGAACATTCATACATATATATGTTACTTTGATACATATAATGTAACCTAATGCAGTATAAACATTATATATATATATATATATATATAATGTAACCTAATGCAGTATAAACATTATATATATATATATATATATATATTGTACCAGTCAAAACATGTTTATCTATCTAACATGAGCTGGAACTCAAACCCAGTCAAGCCTGAGATTTAGGTCAGGGACCAGCCTGAATTCGAACCCACTCTCTAGGCTCCAGGTCAAACACCTAATGAATAACATAATAGTGATGGCACATGAGAATTAATTTTAACTGACTAGCAAAGCTGAGCAAAACAATGAGACATCTTTTAACTATGACTAAACTAAAATATATATCAACATGGCTGTACATTTGGAAGTGAAGAACTCAAATAAGTTAGACAATAAAAATATAGTTTAATATAATGACAAATATTATACATTTATAAATTAAGTGCAAACATTGGTATGTGCATGAATGAGCAAGTGGTAGATGATTACATAGTGTCATTCATGTTATTATTTCTCAGCAGTTATAGAAAACAACTATTAGGTCACTGTTTCAGAAATGAATAAATAATATTTTAAAATTTCAAAACGTTAATTAGCCTGAGTTCTGGATTCTCC
Source organism: Epiperipatus broadwayi (assembly GCA_028023455.1). Taxonomy (NCBI): domain Eukaryota; kingdom Metazoa; phylum Onychophora; class Udeonychophora; order Euonychophora; family Peripatidae; genus Epiperipatus; species Epiperipatus broadwayi. The sequence goes on from JAQFVV010000075.1 coordinate 852,851, forward strand.
CCAGGTAGAAAATCCAGAGTTAAACAAATATATTTTTATCATAAATAAAATGTTGACTCGAAAAACAATCTGGTGATTATATTAATTAATAACACATTATATTTTTAGGGGATGTTAATAACCTCAATGCATGAAGATTTACTTAAAAAAAAGAAAAGATTTTAGGAATTCAACTTGTCAGATTGTTTAAGATTGGCATATTAATAACTAAAATAGACATATAAATTCAAGTAATAAATAAATAGAAATTATTGACCACACCAAAGTTAAAGAAAGTTAGAGCATATGAGAGAAAATTAGATTTACAGAAATTATTTAAGAGCAAATTACATTTACATATTTAAAAAAAAAGCAAAGTTAAATAAAACATGAGAAATCATGATAGTAGAATGAGATTAGATTTAGTTTGTGGTGATGGCTTGAAAAGTTACCTTGCAATCTTAAGAGTCCATTTTAAAGCATGGCACATGCACGGCGACTGAAATGCAAGTACTTCGGTGGCAGAAAACTTCTATTAGCATTCTAAAGTTCTGTTTTAGACCTTTTTTCATTTCAGGGCAGCAGGAGGATATTACGGTAGCAGCAGATGATGACCCAACAGGGCTGAGAAGGATGGAGGATTTACTGCTACATCATTTTAAGTTTCAAATGATGTATAATATATTTACAATCCGTTCTCTCAATAGTAGCTAATCTCATCTGTCCTGTGATTCAAAATACAGCCATTTTATACTTTTTGCCCAGGTGTTTTTGGAATGCTTTTAATCACTTAGTTTTAGCTTTACAATCTAATCTCTGATCTTAAAATTCTTACTTTTCTTTATCGATTGTTTTTGAAGATGCAATAGTAAGATAACGTCCAAAAGTAAATTCAAATCTATTTCCAGATTAGAAATAGATTTGACAAAAATGTTTATAATAAAAGAAAATCTTAATCCCATTTTAAGTAAAAACTTTAATTAAAAATACCTTCCCCAAATTAAAACAATAGTGTTTCCAACCCTTTAATTATCAACTGTAGCATCTTCCATATTGGATTTTACAAAATATGCAGTTTAAAAGAAAAAAAAATACTTTAAAAAGAAAAAGTTGTACAAATGACATATAATAAAAAATTTACAAAAAAAATCAATATTTTGTTAGTATTTTGCTTCTATATATATATATTTGAGCAACGCCTATGTATTTTAATAAAAAAAAATTAATAATCATAAAATTAATAATAATAAAAATGTTAATTTAAAAGTTAAAATTTTATAATTTAGGTGCGCATCTCAAAGGTATATATAAAATATACATACACGACAAAAGGAGCGGGATGGGATATAGGGTTTAAACCCAGGTTAGTAGATGGAACTATGAAGCTCAATCGTAAGCTAAGATTGACTGCTTCAATATATATATATATATCTATATACACACACTTGAAACTATGGATCGTCTTTGGCAAAAAGAAATAATGACGAAATAAAATATTTAGGAAATCTTTATAAACAAGCATTTTGTCTCAAAATATTGTCTTTGAACTACAGTATATCAAATTTTATTAAGTCAAATAAATATTCTAATATAAAAATATGTAAAGATAAAAATCTATAATATATCTATTTAAACTCGGAACACAGTAGTTTGTTATTATATTTCACTGATAATAGTATGATTAAAGTAAATCATAACATATTTCTAATTACCTTTAAAGTTTGGATTATTACCAACATTTAAACATTCATACACATCGAATCATACACTTAAAAGATCTATTTTTATTTTGCTTATAACTGACATTTGATATTCATTTTGTTTTCTTTCTTGGTACTTCTTTTTTTTTTTCTGATACGTTTACTTATTTAATTTTTTTAAAAACGAAGAAGACAAAATCATTATTTTCTTTACATAAAATTATTGATATATTGATAAGGAAAAAAAAGTTTATTTAATAAAGCTGATAACAATGGTTGATACAGTTACTTGATAAAAACTATTAGAAACATTCCACAGAAGTTTTACAAGCAGATAATTATAATGGTGGGTTTAAATAACTTTTTCCTAGTAAATTCAATACACATAAAATCTCTATAGAAGTTTGATAACGCATGTTTAACTATGAAAAACTTTCACATGTAAAGAAAATAATTAATTTGATGCTTATAACTATTTTATTATATTAACATTTGTGTTTGCAACATTGAATTAATGGTAATCAATGACGTAGTTAAAAAAGCAACATTTTCTAACTAAACAACTACTCCAATATAATAAAATATTAAACTTCTCATTTCTCTTTCTCTTAAAGTTAACAAACAACTTTTTTCCCTATGTCATAGCATCGGCCGGGAGGCGAACCCACAACCGTCTACAACCAACTACTTGCTTGCAAGGCAATTGTGATGACCTCTTGGATAACAATGCTTGACAAAAAAAATTTAGAACAGATTATCAAGTTTTTTTAAAATTTTTTTGCAAAGTCACTGCTTAAGAAAATAATTTAAAGTTTGTTAAAGAAATTTATTTAATTTAAGAATTTAACTGTTAATTTTCTATGGAATTGTTAGTCCTATCGTTTTGATCAAAAATAAAAGTTTTAAAATGTTGAAATTGAAGTTGAAATCAGAGTGTACTAAATCCCAAAATAAATAAATAAGAAAAAAAATGGTTTAAAATGCTATATTCCAAGATGTTGTAAGGGTTGTTTTTTTTCAGTAGAAAACTCTTCATGCAGTAGTGCTATCCAGTGCAAGTCATAGTAATCAATGAATGATAGAAAGTCTGTGCAAAAAATCACTATCTAGTACATACTCATCCAATATCCTCAGACTAGTTTCTATCTTGTGTCTTTCATCAGTGAAAAGCTTTGGATCGGAGAGTAATTTCATACTACATATTATCAATATGTTATATGAAGGTGGAATTAAAATACTAAGGGAAGTCAAGATAAGGAAATCTACTGGGTTAACCTTTCTAACCTTGCATTTATCCATTCAACAGCTAAATACTAACATCAACATATTCTAAAGAGAAACCAGTTCTTTTATAATCTTTGGTTGTGGTTACATAACAATAAATAATATATAATATAATAAGGAAGATTTTCTTTTGTAAGAACTTATCTAATTCTTAAATAAAAAAGAAACTATTTAAAAATAGAGATAAGTAAATAATTTTACTATTTAAAAAAAATTCTCACATAAATGTAGATCCAAAAAAAGAAAGCTCATTCAATAATGAATAAAATGGAAACCAGATTTCTTTCAGTAACTTCAAACCAAAAATTCCTTCCATATTATTTTTCACATGTATTTCTTTAAAAAAATATTTATTTCTTAAAGTTATTTAAATAAAATTTATGCACACATTTTCAATCTATTATTTATAGGTGCATGTGGTTGTATGTGATTATAACAAGAGTGTATGAATATTTCTGTCATCATATGTGCGTTTCTGTGCCTATGTATTCATTTGCATATCTAAATGTAGTCAAATTTACTTCTAGTGTTATTTAGTTTTCTTCTTAGTTCTAACTTTTTATTAATTATTTAATGACCAATGAAATTAAAAGAAAGACTTTAATTCGAAATTAGTATTTTCCCTAGTGAATTATTAGTTCAATCACCATGCTCATTAATCTTCACATTTCCTTCATTATATCCAGCAAGTCTATAAATCCAAATATTGTGTGGAAGGTTGTTTTTTTCCATATGTATTGGCCAGGAAGCAAACCTGCGACAACCATCTGCAAGCAACTGCTTGCTTGCAAGGTGCTGCATGCAACTGCTTGCTTGCAAGGCTGCTGCACTGACCTCTCAGCTACTGACGGTTTTATATTTTTCATCAATTAATTGACTCACTTCAAATATATTTGCTTCAAATTGCAGTTATCAAAAAGCATGCTTGCAATAAGAACATCAACCAGAATTTTTTCTCAGCATATATGAATTTTAAATCATTATATCCAATATGCAAATTTTTGCAACATCATTATGACCATAAACATTGCAGATCTTATTTCTGTAATCGTTTATTGCAGTTTTAACTTATTACAAAATTTATTTATTCTATTTATTTATTGTGGCTTTATATAAGTATCAACTAATTTATCACTATTTTTGCATAACAATTAACTATAAAAACTTTTTAAAGTAACCTAAAGAATAAATCAAAATAGTCCAGATTTTATGCAGATGAAAATTCATGTACAAATTAAAGTCTATATCCAATTTTATAGTATTTTGGAGAAAATTATTTAAATTGGATCACAAGTGAAATCTCCTAAGACAACTTATAGTATATATTAAAAGTCAATTATATTAATATATAAAAGTCATTAATCATTTTATCAAAGATAATATTTACTTTAACCAAATGCCTTTTTTTATTCCATCAGGAATCAATCTAGGACATGTAGTATTTAGAGTTTCTACTCTCCCTAATAAAATAAACTTTTCAGAACATAAAAAAATATTATCAAATATAATAAATACTAATATCACTATTCCTGATAAATTATAATATTTGACTTTGAAAAAAAAAATTATATTTCAACCCATTTATGTTCAAATATAATTAAAAAGGATTTAAACTCGGACTTTCGAGTTTCCTACAGCTATCCATTTCTTCTTATACAACTGATACACATGACTACATACATGTGGAAAAAAATAAATGATCTCCATTTATTATTTCCCACATATATATAATCAGTGATCAGTTTATATTAATATAGCAAATCTTCAAACTTTAATAGACAGACTTCAATCTTCTACACAATCCAACTCTTCAGCCATTCATATCATTGAAAATCTGATGATGAATTGTTCAAAGCCCTTGTTGATGCCAATATTATCACATCCATATTGCTATTATATTATTCTTACAATTTTTTCAGAAAGTGATATTTTTAAATATTGATATATTATTCAATACTTTTTTTTTTTTTAAAAAAAATATTTCGCACAAAAATGTATTCAGTTAATAGTAAAAGTTATGTTTTAGAAAAACATGCAGAGCCCACATAAAATTTAAATGACACTTTGTCAAAAGTTAAAGTGTTCTTGGTTCTTTTGGAATTAAATATTAGAGACAATCATCTGCTACGGTGTTCTAAAATATTTATAACTTACAATTTTATCAGTTTGCCAAAAATTTTATTTTAATATTTTTGAAATTAAAGTTATATTATTTTAATTTAACAGAAAATCAATTCTAATAATTTCGTCTTTATAAAATGATATAAAATCAAAATTTATGCTTTTCCATTCTAATTTACATAACAAAATATGACTAAACAGAACTTGATCTCATAATATAATTATACATATTTTAGTTTATAAAAACAAAACTCTTATATTTAATAATTTAAGTTTAAAAAGTTATTTCGGTGTTATTACATAAAATAGCGGCTGTAAACTTTTTTTTCTTCTAAATAATAGCAGCTGTAAACTTGAGACAATATCTACGTATAAAAATCAATTAAGATATATATTATTAACTGAATTTATTTACAACATAAATGTATTGAGAAATATATTTTTTTCATTAACTTTGAGTTATTAATCATGGTTGTATTGTTTTGTAAGGATTTGTTTAATGTTTTAAATGCTTATTATTCATGCTGTTTCTTAACTTTTAAATACATATTTATTTCATTCTCAAAAGTAGATAAAGCTTTGCTCTAACATATAATTTATATATATTCCACAACTATCTTATAAATATATTTTGTGATATATTTTATCTGCACATGGTTTTAAGGTTTATAAGTGCTATAGTATATAGTACCTCTATACAAACATCTTCCATTCTCGAAAAAAATACATGTTAAAAATAGGTAATATTGTATATTTAAAATTATTGTTTGCCACATGATTGTGATACATTAAGTTAAAATACAAAATAAATGAACTGCTTAAAAAAATCACTTTTCTAAGCTGACATGAATTAGGAATGTTAACAATGCATATAAATGAAATTTTAAACAATATATTTCGATTTTTTTCTAATTATTTCAACTAAAGAATTTTAATTTCACTATATGCGTATTAATTCTTACATATTTATTAATGATGAAAGAATTTTGAAATTATAATCTTATCATTGTTAGAAAGAAATATGTAACACTACTTGCTGAATTTTTATATAACACAAAAAAATAATACTATGTTAGCAAATAATATGTTATTGATAGTGTAAAATTCCATTGGAAATCAAATGTTAACGAAGTGATTAGGATGTTAATTAAAACTTTACATGTAATTACTCATTTAATGTAGTATAGGTCTCATCATCATCAGCCAAAGACCTTGGTCATAATAATACCATTGTATTTTAATGTTTATAATGAAAGCTCATGTTTTTTTTTTTTTATTATTAATCTTCTAGCAATTATTTTGAGTATTAATTTTATCATCTCATGATGAAAAAACAAAAAAAGATGTTTATTCATGCTACTAATTATTTATTCTTTGCAGAATACTTTCCATTATACCATATTTATGCAATTTTATTTAAACTGTTATTTTGTTTATGTATCATTCATCTTATTTCCATCATCTCACAATTCAGTGATGAATGTTTCCATAAGATAAGAGTTACATTGATAAACCAAAAAATACCAAAATTAACATATAAGTTGTTCATTAATATAGGATAAATCTTGGAGTCCTCTTCTCTTTTTGCCTGGTATTTGTATTATTTTTACAAATAACTTATTTATCTGTCATAATTTTTAATTTTGCTTCCATTCTTTGCATTTTAAGTTATGACATATTGTTTTAAACATATTAACAAAGAACTTAAACGTTTAAAATGTTAAATGTTTTTGGATATATTAATATTGAATGAGTACAAAACAGATCTACATAAATTAAAAGTTGAAAAAAAATTAAGTAATAAAAGAATATAAAACAAAAGATATGATGTTTTTAACTACTAAAAATATGAATAGTAAAAGAAATAGTAAAAGTGTAAATAAATTAAAAATATATTATTAAATAATAATAATAAACTTTCCAGAAATAGGATGGAAGAAGAATATATATTTCAGGAAATAGTGGATAATGCTTACAAATAAAAATAACATTAGAAATAAAGCAATAATATGTATAAAATTAATTTCATCCATGGGAATGCACTTTCTCTAGTCAATTAGTTTAAAATTGCAAATAAAAAACATAAATAGAATAATAAGATAATAAGTAGTACAGATACAAAATTAACGTGCATAATTATTTTTTTAATAAATAATAAGATGAATTATGAATGAAATACACAAATTTTAGAATATATTAAAAGTTATAAAGAAAAAACTATTATGTAACATGTATATTTAAAAAAATAGAGATAGATTTATTAGCATTGATAAGAGATAATATAGATAGGTAGAAAATGATACTTTTAGATAAGTGAAAATGTTAAAATTGTATTTGAAAATATTTTTTATACATCTGATATATAGACAATACAGAATAAAAAATAATTTTATATTTATTTTATATTACTTCAGTTGTGATTACTAAACAGTATGAACATAAAATAATTTTATTATGCTTTAAGTAAATAATAAACACAATCAAGGATAAAAACTAAATTTATATGAATGAAATTCATTTTATGCATATATGCATAAATGCTATACAATGGGATTCAAATTAAGATGAACCATAAATATGTTTATCAAATAACTCAATACTTCAACTAAACCAATATTTTTAATGTAATCAAATAGTAGTCATACTAGTTTGTTATATAATTCCTGATTAGAAAATGGAATATATTCATTACTAGCTAAAAGATCCGAGAAGAAACAAGAAAATAATGTGCTTACTAAACAGTAGTGGATAACCTAGTGAGTGAATAACACACACACATATATATATATTAATAATTTTTAACAGATGGAGTTGTTTAAATATTTTCATATGCAAACATATCTGTTATATTTTCTTATTAGAAAAATTACTGTTATGTGTTAATAGATAGTAATTAATGAAAATAGTAATCTGTAAATTCTTTCTGCACTCAAAAGGACAAATTACAATTTCTACACAGCACATATTAATGAAAAAGTTGAATTGTAGTAAAATTATGGTATAATCTGTATGCTATGTGAATATGTATATATATAATACTTGTATGTTTTCTCAACTGCATATGTCATATTAAAAAAAATCTTTCAGTTATATGTTAAAATTTATTTCAGTTAATTTATTTTTAATATGCAACAAAAAATAGAAGTTTCAGATATCAAATCATTTTTTGTTTAGTAGATGTAAAAAAAAATATAATAAAGAAATATTTTGTGTGCATAGTCCATAAGCAATAAAATTACAAATTTACATTGAGGTTATTTTCAGCAATTAATAAAAATTAAAAAGTAGCAGCTAGTTCTAATTTTAGATAAGATGGTGGTTTTTAATATCCATTTCTAAATTAAAATTAAAAAATTGCATAGTTATGGGGCATTGCATTTAATTGTTATTTAAAAATTAGAAGTTATCTCCTTAATATTATGTATTAATTGATGTTATTTAATATAACATTACATATTTAATAGTTTATTATCAGTTTATAAAATTATTAAAATGAGTAGTCCTTGTCTCTGCCTTTGCCAATTTGATTGTAGGCCAACTTAGTTGGGCTGTGGATATATCTATGTTGATTTAAATTTTATATTTGTTAGAATTATTGTTTGGACTCAATGCTTAAATAAAAGTTTGAAAAACAGCAAAATGATTTATTTTTATTTATTATATTTATAGATTACACAATGAAAGAAACTGCATTAAATTTGATGAGCCATATTAAGTTGAAATATTTTATTATTGATTTATTATTTTATTAGTGCCTATTTTGCATTTTTCTTTTTGTATTTTATTATATTGTCATTCTATGTTTTCAGTGTAACCCAACATCGCTCTATCTCTCAAAGATAAAAACCATTATCGATCTACAATATTCAATCAGTAAAGTACCAAATATTGCAAAAGCAGTGAAAATGTCTGGAGTAAATAAAAATAGCATTGTAAATTTATGTGTAAAATAAGCATAGGTTATTGTTTCTCAAATTATTCATCATATCACTTTTATTCAAAATAAGAATTTTTTTTAACTAAGTTTAAAATATTTTGTAGACTAGTCAATATGACACCAGGCATTTCAAGCCTTTAGCTCATCTAACAATAGAAAAGTGTTTCTAAAATACATTTGTACTGAAAAAGGCAGTTGAAGCTTTTAAATTGGTAGATCATCATGACACAAAAATTGGTATTTATTTGATGATATACTTCTACAGTATAATTATTAATTATTATACACATGAATATACTCCTCCTCTGCACATACATATAGTAGATTTTTTTTATATTTTTATGAGTGCAATTCTATCTTAACTCTATAATATCACAACTATTACTAGATTTTGAAAGTCAATTATTCTCTCTTAGTATGCAAGCATTTTTTCAATAAACTTCTTTCTTCATGTGAACTCTAAAGTATCAAAAATGTGATTGCTAATGTCTATATTGTAAGATTGCAAATATAATTGTATTAAAATATAATGGCATTCATTGTCTTACCAGAAATATAGGAAATTAAATAAATAAAAAAACTGTTTGGGAATGAATGTTTATTGAATTATAGGATCAAATATATTGAGGATTAATAAAGATTATAAAATAGTAATGATTTAAGTGGTGTAAAAAGTTCATTTTAGATCTGTAAAAAATAGAAGTTGTAGTTAATGTCATGTCTAAATATATCGCACAAAAATATAAAGAATGATAATATGTGATATGGATTTTTAGAAATAGGATTGTAAAGAGCTCTGATGATGACTGCACTACAGTTGAAACTGTTAGTTTTGATATAAATAATGAGTATTGATAAAGTGTTTAAGAAAGTTGTAAATGGTATGATAAAAAATAAGGAAGGATTTAAAAAAATAAACAAATTATTTACTTAAATGAATACAAAAGCAAGACTTTGTACATGGTAATTAAAATTCAAAGTTATACAAAACAACATTGAAATCAGAGAACTTCAGTATAATATGATATTTCAACAAATGAAATTTATTAGTATTGAATTAATTTGCTTTTTTAAAAGTATTTAGTAAAGAAACATGTTTACATCTAATCTTTATTGCAATTTATCAAGAAAGTTAATAAATATAAAATTACATAAAGACAGTATTTCACTTCACTGTTTGATTTGAAGATACATTTTTGTATAGTACTGCAAAACACATAGGTATTTTAGTGCATAATAAATTGGGTTTTGAGAAATGTATAGATTTTTATCATTTAGAATTTCTAATTTTATAGGTAAATAAAAATTAAAGAATATGGATGTTCAAGTACCAGTTGATGTAAAAGGGTTATATGGTCTAATTAACAGAAAAGTTTCAATGAATATTTCTGAGATAATATTAGCCAAAAAAGAGATTAATTACTGTATAAAAAGTTTATAATAAAAGTATAGAAATTTCTACAGGAAGATAATGTGCTACTATAAAATTGACTTTTACATTGCCAGTGAAGATGGTTGATGAATCTGCTACAAGTGATCCAAATATATAGTTATATATTGTGAACTTATAAGGAAATAATAACGAATAAAATTGAGATGAGAAATATTATAGTAATAAGCAAAATAATTTGAAATGGTGAAGGAGAATGACCAGTCAATAAAATATCTCTATATAATTGTAAACGGAACTGGAAATATTTTGACTATGAGTTGTATATAAAGTCTTTTGAGTTTTAAAAATATGTGCATCTTGATACTAAAAATTTTTTATATATATAAAATACCTGGTGTAAGATGTTTTTTTTTCAATATATAAATAATAAATGATGTAATTTTATAAGGGATAAAATTAAAATTGTACTACTCAAAGAAAATGGTGCCAATAGAACATGATAATGGATATAAAATTGGTAAAAAAAAATTGAGTGAAAGTCACACAATGTCAATAATTAAAATAGAAAATGGGGTTCAACACTATGTAATGCAAATAAATAAAAAATATTTGTTATGAGCGTTGTAACATTACATGTAAGGTATTAATTAATATCTATCATCTATATAATTCTAAGTAAAAAAAAAAGTATTAACAAAGAGCAAAAATAATATAATATATAAAATACTTTATTGGGACATTACACATTGATAAACCTTGATGATCATTGAACAAAAGATTTAAAGTTTATCAGTGATTAAGGAGTTAATATAATGGACAGAATTTTTTCAATTTGAATAAATTAAATTACTGCATGAAGAAAATAATAAAAAGCTATTTTTGGCAATAAAGAAATATTTTTATTTAGTGAATAACAGGTTAATATGAAAATTCAAGTATCATAGAGGAAAAATGTAAAATAACTTATGGGTGTAATGCACATTTAATTTTGTATGCAGTTGATGAGAATTATATTCGAATAATTGTTAGTATTCTTTTAAATTTCGTGATTATTTTATTAATCTTTTAAACACTAAATATTACATTGATTTATTTATTATATGTATTTGTTATTTATTATGACATTAGATATATATTTTAACTTTATATAACTCATTGGGTGTTTCAGTTATTTCTTGTTCAGTTCTATCTATCTATCTATCTATCTGTCTATCTATCTATCTATCTATCTATCTATCTATCTATCTATCTATCTATCTATCTATCTATCTATCTATCTATCTATCTATCTACCTACCTACCTACCTACCTACCTACCTACCTACCTACCTACCTACCTACCTACCTACCTACCTACCTACCTACCTACCTACCTACCTACCTACCTACCTACCTACCTACCTACCTACCTACCTACCTACCTACCTACCTACCTACCTACCTACCTACCTACCTATCTATCTATCTATCTATCTATCTATCTATCTATCTATCTATCTATCTATCTATCTATCTATCTATCTATCTATCTATCTATCTATCTATCTATCTATCTATCTATCTATCTATGTTTGTTTTAAAATGAAGCAAATTAAAGCAAATTATATAAAGTAAAAAAATTATAACACATTAATGGTAAAATATCAATATAATTAAAAATCTATTTATAGAAAATTGGCAACTGCAAAATTACAACAAAAAAGTGAAATATTTTTTTATAAAATGAATATATATATTGAGCTAAAAAGACATAAATAGGTAAAATCTAACTGGGTGAGAGTATATTATAAAGATAAATTGAAGAATAATTTTATAAATCTGAACTTGTAATCAGATTAATTAGGTACCTTATATAGTGAGCTTAATAGAAGATACTAAACAATGATAATTTAAATTTATGCATGTATCTATTATTTTTTTAATTGAAGAATTTTTATATACATGTTCAGAAGATTTCCAAAAGGATCACATAGCAATTTTAAATTTTTACTGAAACTTTTATTACTAGTACTGAAAAATTTTGAAAACATGGAAATTGTAGACAGAATGGAAAGGAACACATTTTTTTTTTTTAAACAAGAATAACGATATATTATAAATATTTTTTTTTAAAAAAGAAATAACTATATATTATAAATAGTCTGAGTAAATCCTAATAAGCATGGAAGTTGATAAAACTGCAGAATTGGATTATAATTAATTAACTAATAATATATATATATTTAAGACTATAAAATAGTCAATAAATACCAATAATAAATAATCGTTGACTAGGAAAATAATAAAGTAGAAATATGAAAGTCATTAAAAAGACAATAATAATAATTAATATAGCGCCCCGCAACTAAATTTAAAAATATAATAGTAATTTATTTTAAGTTGTAAAACTGAAATAAAATAATTATTCAAAATAATCATTAAAAGGAATTTAAATATTGTCAAGCATTGGTGGTCGAGAGGTCAGCGACAGCAGCTTTACAAGCAGTTGTCCCGGGGTAGCGGTTCGCTTCCCGGCTGATGCTATTACACATGAGGAAAAAAAAAGAATTTAAATATATATACTTTTGTAAAATAATATTTAAAACATGTTAATATTAAGAAAAAGAAAATATAAATGAGCAATTTATATATATATTAAATCTTATACTGTATAAGAAAAATATATTTCATCAATAAATATAAAAAAAAACAGTACAATAATAATATTAAAAAAGATACTTTGAAGTATGTGACGAATTTTACACACACAAAAAAAGTAAAAATAGTAACAAATAGAAATAATTTTTGCAATAAACTCATCTGAAAATTTTTAGAAAATACTAGAATCATTATAAACATATTAAAACGAATTAGAAAAAAAATAGAAAAATTATATACAAAGATATATAGAAAATTATAAATGTAAAATCGACTATTTGTCAGAATAGCTTAATAAATTTAAGCATCACTTTGAATTCTGTATTGGGTTAAAATATAGATCACAGGTTCAATTACTTTATTATTAGTGCACTGATTAGGCTAGCAACAACTGAGAAAAAGACAGGAATAATGTTATTCAAAATGTAATGTTTCATACTAAGTATATACTATTACTAAAATTCGAATACATTTAGAAAAGTATAAATAAAAATTATAATTTTTTTATACATATTTAAGTATTAAACTACATAATGGAATTGGAAAATAAAATCCCATGACATAACCTTTCAAAAAATGAATTTAATTTGTTTATATATTTATATATATTTGCAAATTGTTTAAAAATGTAAAATCCAGCAGCTCTAAAACAATAAATTAGGTATAAAAATGATGTTAGATTACCAGATCTCATTCAAGTTCTAACATCAATTGTAGAAAGTACTAAAACATAATAATGCTTTGCTGCATGGAAATGTAGGTTAAAAAAATAATTGACCAATCATGTTTATAAATATTAAATGACATTGGGATACTGTGAAAATCTACAAAAAATTTTCTTAAAATTTAAGGTAATTATTAACATTGAAAAATTAAGATTTTAAAATAGAATCATTTTGTTTTGCCAAAACAAAATGAAAAAATGATAAATTTTTAGAAAAAAATTAAGACATTTGAAATTTTTACAGAATGCAATTGTTTTTCAAAATTCCCCCTCATGCTGTCTCCTAAGGAAATGAGGGTATGGGTCCAAACCACACTGTATCAAAGCATATCATCCACCCTCAGTGCTATCACAGGCATCTACCTCTCCCTTTATGGGAAAGTCACCCTCCTCAATTTTCTAGTGTTTCCTAAAATAGCATATTATCTCCCCATTGTTCTACCTACACATTCCTTTATATCCAAAATCAAGTCCCTTTGCACCCATTTACTCTGGTGCAGAAAGGTGGTGGCCATCAGCCTAAAATAACTTGTTTTCCTAAAAACCTCAATGGGCTGGGCCTGCATTCCATTGACACTCTTTTGATCCAGAGATCTCACAATATTATCCTCACACTCCTAAGTAACTTTCCTGCAAACCTTGTGCACATCATTATCACAATCACTGACACTCCTCCTCCCAGTGGCAGGCCCAGGTCATGGACCTCACTCATTGCCAACATCCTTCAAAAGGCTGGCTTTGTTATACCATCCAAAAGTGGCAAACTAAAGTACTGGGAGGTTTTCAATCAGACAGCTGATTTCTCCATTGTGTCCCCTACATTCCTTAAACTTACCAATGTTCAATTAATCTGCAAATTCAAACGGTGGTCCCTTGAGTCAAAATTCATCAATTTTCTCCTCAAAATCAATCTTCACTCCCTCACCACAAATTAATTTTTGGTCAGCCATAGGGGTTTTGCCAAGATCTCTCCCATATTCCAGCTCTGTAAAACTGACAATGAAACCCTCCAGAATTTCCTAATTAAATGTCCCTTTCTGCTTGGATTGAGACATGTCATCAACTCCTGCCTTTCCTTGCACAGGAATACCATCTTCAATCTCCAAGAATCCATAGAAACAGGAGTTTTTGCAACTATTAGATTATCAGTTTTCCTCATCTATGCACTCTGGTTGCTCCAATGTGCCATTATTTTTGACCAGAGAGTATACTCAGTGAATCAAAAGCTATTGGACCTAATTTGCTCTTTCAAAACCAGAGGTACCAAACTAGCCTAACTTCCACTCCTCACAGACACTTGAGCAATCCTCCAACTCCCATCTTCTCAGCCTCTGTCATAGGACTCAATCATTCAAATGTTTGTGACCCATGTGGTGCTTGCTCAACAAAGACATGCATCTCAGACTGATCTGGACTACACACCATTTCCCTTTTCCACTCCCCATTCCCTTCTCACATGTATCCTTCCCCTCTTACCATGTTGCTTTTGAAATTTTAATTTATCATATAATCACTCCCTTGTAAACCTTTTTCTAACTGTATTTGTATCTTCTTCTTTTTTTTATGAATAAACTTTCATCACTGAGAAAAAAAAAATATTTTAGGAATATATAAAATCAATCTTATAGAGAATCATACACCAGATAAATTTGAAGAAGCAAGACTAAAGTTAAATGAAATATCTCTAAAATAAGATTGATTATATTAATATTAGTAAATAAAAGGTCGAGTTTAAAACATTTAAATGAATTATTAGCATAAATAAAACATAGTGCACAAAGTAAATAATAATAACTTTAAAGAAAATATTTTCTTAAATTGAAATTAACATCAAATTAAATTCATCTATACATCTGAAATCAATTTTAAAAAAAGCAAACAAAGAATGAATTTGAATGCTATTTTGCTGTGAAATTATAGATTCAATAAACAAACACGTTTATAAGTATTTTGGACATTTATTAATATTTAAAGAACATCAGGGCTAGAGTCCTTAGAAGTTCTTATATTCTAAATTAATAATAATTAAAACAAGGCATAAATTTCGTAAGTTGTTTTTAAGCTTGCATTTTATGATCACTAAATGGAGCTTACCAATAGCTCTAATCAACCTTGATTAGAACTATTGGTAAGTTCCATCTAGTGATCATATATATATATATCAAATTGGAATATCAGTTATTAGATTACATGAGTCAATAATAAATATTTATAATAGTGACATTATAAGTGATAAGAATATTAAAAATAAATGTCTCTATGAAAAAAAAAGATTTTTATAAATGTAGTGAAATAAAAATCTGTACATAATAGAATGCAGCAAAGAATAACAATTTCATAGAAAATGCTTTAGTAATAAATACAAATAATACGAATGGGGATCATTGAAAAAAATAGAATTACAATTAGAGATAGTATTATAAATATATATTTAAAAAATGATAATATTTGGATTCTGAATTGGTAAACATAATGTAAAATATTTAAGAGATCTAGAAAAAAAAAACACGTGTGAGGAGATAAAAAAAATGAAGTATATACTTATTTTTTTTTTTTACTTATCTTATCCAAAAGCAACGCTACAAACGGAAATGATTGATATAATCTATGGTAATAAAGTGAAAAATTATGATTCAAATGTTATATACTATGATAAAATCAAGAAGAAGAATCTTTTAAACTTGAATTTGAATACAATATGGTGTGGTTTTTTAAAATTTTATATATAACAGCATATAGAAATTCATTTAACAAATCTGCAAAATAGCGTTAATAAAATGCATCTAAATATACATGTTTAAGATTTCAAATAGTTTTTATTTGAAAAAAATAATGGAACAAAATTTATGCATTACAATCAATTTCGGGATTTTTTTTTTAAAGTAAAAAAAAATATACAAAAATACAGAATCAAGAAAGAAGATTATAGCACAATTCATTTATATAAATGCTAGTGACTGTGTTTATTTTTTTTTAAAAAAAAGTTTTGAAGAATTCTAATTTTTAATAAAAATATAGTCAGTTGAGCACAGAAGCAAATTTTAGGGCATGTGACATTAATGCAATAACTGAAGTTCTGGAAGCGTTGATAAGTTTAAGCTAGTGAATAACACCTTTGATAAAAAATAATGAAAAGCTACTGAAGCATAGAAATAGTTGGAAGATTACTGACACAATAACGTAAAATGGAATTAAATGAAACCGTATAAGTAAACGGCTCTGTAAGTTTGGAAAAAATCCCAAAATTTATCTTCTTTAAAAAAAAAATAAAAATGAATTATTTTCAAAATTACATTTAATTAATTATTAGGCTAATTTTACTAATTTCCACTTATTTATTTAGAAGTTTTTATCGTTTTGTTGGATTTATTATAAGGAGTATTATTATTGTTCTTTTTTTTTTAAATGCATATACGCGCGTGTGTGTTTGATAATGTTTATGTGTATATATTTAGTAGAAGTTATAAATATTGTTTCAAAATAATGAACATTCCAAGCTAGAACTATGTAGGCAGGTAGAGAATAAGTTTGACGACAATTAATAAGTTGTTATTCCGATAATAGTAATACTTCCCTACTTTGTAGAGTTATAAATTTGATGGACTAAATCATTTAGCTGTTGGTCGTGCCAGCGATAGTTTGAGACACCTCTAAAAACAAAATGGCGGACAGTCCATTGTAAATCAGCACCTATACTGCTTTAGTGCGTTAGGCTTACTAGATAGCTCACAATCCTAGGTTGCATTATAAATAAAAACAGATTGAAATATATTTTCCAAGCTTTTGCTATTAGATAACAATCATGCATAATCAGAGAAGTCAGTCCAACATCTTTTTTTACAGATGTATTTTGAAACCATTCCTCATTTCACTTTTCAAGTAAGACATACATAATGCTTGTTGTAATTTAATTCTATATATAGATTTTTGTTAGATATACTTAAATATAATTATATATATATATTGAAACTTTTATTTCACAAACATTATTGAAATATATGATCAAACACATGTAAAAATGATAAATCATCCCCAAATTTCATATTTCATGCTCAACTGGTACTCATCAGCTGACTCAAAATTCAATCTCATATATGTCTTCATCATTTGCTCTGTATTTAGAGATAGACATTACTACGGTTTGATTATAAGTGTATAGTTCACAATCCTTGATAATTTTCACTATACCACTCTCCATACAAGGTAAGAAACGGTTTGTAATGAATTTTAACAGTATGAAACATATATATTTGTTCGTTTTTATTTTATTCATCTAATTCAGAATGAAACTCTATCCAACTTTAGTCCAGTTTCTTATGATTTATTTTTCTACATCAATTCATCAAATGTTTTATTTCATTTATTTACCTCATATATGAATTATATTTAAGAGTATTAAAAAATTGTACAATCCAATTTAATAAATTAATAAAACTGTAGTTGTATCTTTTCTAGTCTCATTTCAGACATAATTTTTATAATATCATTATTTAAATTAATACACTATACAGGCTTAAACATGCACATATATATATAATGTATGCAGGATTCGAACTCAGACTTTCACACGACCCTCAACTTTCCATACCATCTCATATTGCTGACCCACCTGATAACACACGTGTTGAAAAGATAATGTGTGTGATCAGGTGGGTCAGCAATATGACATGTCATGGAAAGTTGAGGGTCGTGTGGAAGTCTGAATTGGAATCCCCAATATCATTATTGTCGATTTGTGCTCTCACACATATAATTCTTTGTTGATTTCCCTTTGTTAATCTCAAGATTTTCTACATCGTTTTTCTATTAAATGGCAATCATTTGGATACCTAAATAAAAATAAATCAATTTTCTGATGAAAAAAATGAGCACAAAGATATAGCTACTTCGTCAAGCGTTGGTGGCGTAGTGGTTAGCGTAGCTACCTTCCAAGCAGCTATCCCGGGTTCGCTTCCCGATCAACTCATTTGATATATGAAAAATAAAAAGATATAGCTACTTAGGCATTTTCTACTTTTAACATTGAGATATTTCTATCACATTTTCATAAAGTTTTTTGATATAAATTTAGTTCAATATATTTTCATGTCTATTAGTAATATATCTAAAATATTTTGTAAATACTAATTTATTATTTATGGTTATCAATATTTATTTTATTCTTTTTTTAAAAATCCCTTGGTTATTATTCTAGTTTTTAATATTTTTCAAAATATATTTCTCTCTTCTTTTTTACATTCATCTGATAATTCTTATAAACA
Source organism: Epiperipatus broadwayi (assembly GCA_028023455.1). Taxonomy (NCBI): domain Eukaryota; kingdom Metazoa; phylum Onychophora; class Udeonychophora; order Euonychophora; family Peripatidae; genus Epiperipatus; species Epiperipatus broadwayi. The sequence goes on from JAQFVV010000075.1 coordinate 871,887, forward strand.
TTTCCTGAAGCTCTAAAATCTTATTTGCAAAACAAACCATTTTCTGTGTAATCTAGGTCACTTAAGTAACTTCCATTTACTTTTACTTTTTTACCTTCCTATTTAAATTCGCAGCATCCCTTACTTTAGTGCGTATGTGTGTTACGCGTGTGAATGAATATGCATTACGTGTAAACAAGCTGACATTACCGGCCGAAAAAAAAAATTTCAACTGTTGTTAAAAATAATTTTTGATATATGTTAGAAATTCTATATAATATATATATATATATATCATTATTATAAATTAGCTATATTATCAGTATTTACTAATAACTTGTAATTTTTATTTTTTTTTAAAAAACATCTGCTTTACAGAATGTATAATATCATTTTTTATATAAGGAATATGTTATTAATTGACAATTTACAAATATGTGTATTAGGAAAAGGTAAAGAAGTTGTGATTGAATTGTGACTTTTCATTTGTTACCTCTTGGTCTTAAACAGCTACATTTTTTCCTATTATCCATAATATTCCAACTTATTTTTGTATTAATTCCACGAATTACTAAATAATGTTACTTAATAGTTTTCTGATTTACAATTGTATTAAATGGAATTACGTTTCAATTTTCAAGCTCCACATTAGTTTAATATATATACTTTTTTTAATTGTTATTATGTTTATAAATATATAGATATGGAGATAAATAAATATATAATTAGATGAACAAGTTGATGAATAGAGAAAGTCGGACAAAATTAATTATATACATGGATAGATGTAGATAATCTGACACATAAGCAGTTGTATAGTAGTTGGTTAGGTGGGTAAATAATGAATATATAAATAGATAAATAGTCAGTTTAGACAAATAGATGAAGAAACATGGATAAGTAGATACTAATAATCTTAATCGGTCTTAAATGTAACGTTTATGAATATAAATATTTCAGGGGAATAATCACGTCCGAATATATTACTAGGACAAATTACAAAAGATTCTAAAGAATTATCTTATAATAAAATTCCAAATTTAATTACTTATATATCAATGTTAATTCATTTTGTTTGATAAAAGGCTTTGCAATTTGTTCTAGTAACATAAATCGGGCGTGATTGTTCTGTGAAGTATAAATAAAAAGATATATATATAAATACATAAACGAATATATATATATATATATGTTAAAACGAAGATTTGCACGGGTTAAATATATAAAATACATATTTTGCGGGTTCATCCGTGTTAAAAAACTTTTAATATCAATATACTGACGTTTCGACTTGGTCACACAAGCCAACTTTTAATATCAATATACTGACGTTTCGACTTGGTCACACAAGCCATCCACAGAGTTATCAATATACTGACGTTTCGACTTGGTCACACAAGCCATCCACAGAGTTATAAAAAGTAACTCTGTGGATGGCTTGTGTGACCAAGTCGAAACGTCAGTATATTGATATTAAAAGTTTTTTAACACGGATGAACCCGCAAAATATGTATTATATATATATATATATAGAGAGAGATAAATATATAGATAGATGAATAGATAGATTTTGTAATCATGCCACACACATAAATATATTATAATTTAAAAATAGGAATTGCTATATGATTCAAGAATCATGCTCGCTAAAAGTTAAACTACTCTCTCTAATTAGTATTTTAATGCCTGTGTTCTCTGTAGAAAAATTAGAACAATTTCAAATTCAATGACTTAACTCCAATGAACGTATTTTTTACTTGAACAGCTTTCAGACTAAGCTATTATTATGAACTATCTGAAATTAATTATCTATTAATAAATGTATCTGTAAAACAATTATTAAAAAAATATTCGAAATAAAGGATAAAAAATCGTGTGAAGAGATTTGACTATTAGGCATACCTATCTTAAATTAAACATTATTCTCTCTAAGATATGAAAGTTATTATCTTTTAGAAATCAAATAATTATTTATTTCCACATTAATATAATATATATATATATATATTACAATATTTTCAATAAATGTTTAATTAGAAAGCACTTGACCTAGAATAACTGCTCCAGGCCTAGAATCAAAGTAAACTGACAGACTGATGCATCCAAAAGGAGGATCTCTGGGAGGATTCCTCTTTTAAATATCACTCTAAATCTAATATAGAGATCAAAATACTGCAGTTTATATATATAATTTCTTATAAAAATAAAAACCAATGACTTACTTATGTTGTATATTTATAATAGTATATGTTAATAGGATGCAAAAAGAAGTTCCCTGTTAATTGAAAAAGAACATTTTGATTTGCTTTTGGGGCCTTAAATAAACGGTCATACCATCAAATCCATACATTCTTGCCATTGCCCCTTATATTACTATATGATTATTGATATTGAATGTGAATTTGAATGGGATGCACACCAAAATGCATTAGCCAACATGATGAGTTTATTCACTTTTAACCTCTGAGTTTAAAATCACAAAAAACCATAGTCTTTGTACTCAGTTACCTGATTGTTCTTAATTAAAATATTAGTTCTTTTTTTGAAAAAAAGATAAATGTATGTGAATGAATATTTATTTAAAGACGTTTACAATCTGTCAGTCAAAACTAAATTCTAGCTTTTATTCGCAAGAGACTTAATATTCACCATCCAAGGCAGTTATTGGTGATTGAAGGCAGAGTTTGCTATGAATTTCATAATTGCAGACGGAGGATGCCATTTGATAATGACATTATAATTATGTCTTTACAATTGCAGATCAATTTCAAATGAAGCAAAATTACGTGAATTGAAGAATAATTGGAAGTTGTTAAGTTAGAAGAAAAGTTGAAATGACAATTAATTTAAAACATTGATCTGTACTTTATTATAAAAAACAAATATTAGAATTAAAAATGTAGTGGGATTATATTATAAATAATGTGGAAAAACAATATTGTGGAGATTGATGATCTATCTGATAGAGTGGCAAGTTAGCTATTCAAATTAATGGAAGATGCAGAAAATATAAATATATGACAAGTTTTTATTGTGATGAAGCAGAGATAATTTATAAGATGATATAACATGCTTTACACAAAATCTAAAAATATTTTAAAAATTTCAAGGAAGAACTTGGTGCTAGAAGTGGTAAACTATTGAAAGATGAAAGTGATGTGCGTACATTTGGCTATTGTCATGGAAATGAGAGCTCATACTCATGGAGTTGGAAAAAAACAAAAACTGTATATAATGAGTTCCTTTTTTTGAGAAAATGCTAAATAACATGGGGGAACCCAATTTAAGAAGCAGCAGAAAGCAGAATTGGACTATATTTTGGTGAACACAAAATATATGTTTTGTCTGTAATGTTTTTAATAAAATCAACAAGGAAGTAATCACTCATTATTAAGATAGTTTTAATGCAAAACTTGAGAGAGAAAAATTATTTAAAAAACATTAACAATTGATATTTCTAATCTTCAGAAACATTTCAATGAATTTAAATTATAATTTACAAACTATTTTAAAATATTAACAAATTTTGAAGATAGTTCACACTTGAATAAAATCAAAAAGAAGATAACTAAAACTCTATTAAACGTGCAAAAAAAGCAAGTAGTTACAAAAAAAATACTTATATAGCAGTGAATATCCTACTGAGACAAGAAAATATAAGAAGGAAAAAAGAGTATGTACTTTTTTAAAAAGTAATCCATTAAGAAAAACGGAATATTTAGAATTTTGTAAATTGTCAGAGAAAAAGAGTTAATAATGATATAAATAAATATAATTGTAAATTCCAGAGAAAGCTATAGAAGACAATAAAGTCTCAAAACAATTAAATAATATTTTGGCATTGGAGGGAAATCTAGCTCAACAATAAGAAGAAAAATTTGAATTTTTACTAAAATAAGAAAATATAGCATGAAATGTGTAAAAATTTATTATAAAGGATTATAGTAAAGAGGAAGAAAACAAAACACCCCTTATATTAATTACATCCTTTGAATTGTCAATATTTTAAATGAAAAAGTGACATATGCAATTAAATTTAAGAAGGGAAACAATTTCAAAAATGATGAACTTGATATCATATAAACAGCAAGTGGAGAAAAAAAGTTAATTGGAAAAATTGTATAGAAAATGTCTAAATGATAAATATGTACCAGATAATTGGAAGAATGCAGAACTAATATTGATATTACAAACCTATTAATCTTATATCAATTCTGTATCAAATCTTTGCCAAAATATTTGTGATGTATGTACAGTGAACTTTGGATTTTAAGCAATCAAAATAAATAGCTGGATTTAAAAGTATTTTTGTATAATGGATCACATCCAAGTATTCAGAGGAGTTAAAAAAAGAGCCAGTGAATAGGAGATGCCATTATGCTTTAAATATGTGAAATATGATTCTGCAATCATTTCTATAGTGATTAAAGCATTGGTTTATCAAGATATATATCCATAATATTGTCATGTTTTAAAGAATATTTATCAAAATGCAACAGAAATTATTGGATTAAATTATAGTACTAAAAAGAAACATTTTGAAGAATAAATATGAGTGATTCCATTTTATAATTTTTTTTATAGCAGTAATACAAAGTATTTTACAGATTAAAATGGGAAGCCAAGAATATAGAAGAAAATGGAGGTTATTTAATTCATTTAAATTTTGAGGATGCAAATCCTGTGCAAATAATGCTACAGAGTTTTAGGAAATTTTGTAAAAATTAAGTCAGAAAGTAGAAATTACAATAATTGCTAAAAAGATTAAAGTAATATTTAATGGATTTTTTAGTAACAATGTCAATTTACCTTTCTCATATTATTATTATGGATATAAATGTAATGGATGAAATTAATTATAAAATTAAATTTGGATAGATTGCTTTTGATAGAAATAATGTGATATTAAAAATAAATAAGCCCATGCATTTGAAAAGAAATATCTTTAATAGATGTGTTTAGTAATTTTTATTTATGGTTCTGAGCCAATTCAGAAACTTTCAAATACTTAATGAAAAAATAGGAAGAAATGTTTTGGGAATAATGTTTAACCATAGTTTTTCATTTCTACAATAAATCATGCAATGATATACCTCAATTATAAATAAGACAGCATTCACATTCTCAATCTACTATTAATATATAACTTTCCAAACCAAGTCAGTAAAAATTTATGAAATAAAACAAACCCATGAAGTGTTCTTGATAATTGGAATATTTTTCTTTTAACATATCATATAAAAACATATAATAATAAAGAAAATATTAAAATTTACCATATCAACTGAAAATAAATTTCTTCATTGATAAATTAAATAAAAATCTTTAAAATCATGGACAACTCACATAAGCTGCATTTTTTTTTATATGCAGACAAAGATGTGCCTAAAGATGACCCAAATATATTTTAATATACTTTCCTTTAATAAAAATAATGGACCCTGATCACTTTCCTTGTAATATTCCTGAGATATAAGAATTATGGACACATTATTTAAAATATTTTTGAATATGAGGTTTTTTAATAAGATAAGTGAAACTAACATATACTGATATAAACTCAAATAATTTAATATATCAATCACACAGTTCTTCTTTGCAAAATAGTTCATAAATATCCAATATAGAAATAAAACAAACAAACTCCTTTTTAAAACTTGCTTTTTTATATGACTATAATATTTTAAAGGATATATATATATATATATATATAGTGGGAGATAAGGTAAAATTTTGGTTCTGAATATATTTTGTAATTTTTAATTTAATAGATAGATAGATAGATAGATAGATAGATAGATAGATAGATAGATAGATAGATAGATAGATAGATAGATAGATAGATAGATAGATAGATAGATAGATAGATAGATAGATAGATAGATAGATAGATAGATAAAGGTTTCAGGTATTTTCTCTTGTAACATTTATCATAAAAAAATAAAATAAATAAGCTTGTTTAGAGCTATTAGCAGGCTCTTTATATATATATATATGCAATATGTGATATTTATTATATATATATTATTTTATTTTAGTGTACCTTAAAAAAGTCTATATGAAATAGTCGAAACATTTGAATTACTTTTTCGTCATTATAGTCATATAAAAAGCAAGTTTTAAAAAGAAGGAATTTGTTTGTTTTATTTTTATATTTGATATAAACTCATCTTCAGATAAATATAAAGTTTAATAAGTCACATAAAATAATAATTTTAACATATGATATTAGAAATAAATTAAATTTTAATCTTGTCTTAATTAAAGGATTAACCATATAACAAGTATAATTCAAAATATAATATCTAATTACATACTTAAGGGACTTTAGAAAAAAACCCCTTTGATTGTTTTACAAAACCTTAAAAAAAACTAGCTGACTAAATTCCTAATGTCATCTCGTAATTACTATATGATCATTCAGAAGATAAATAAATATGGATTGACTGCTCACAAACATAAATTATCTAGTATACAGAGTTTACTCAGTGGTTTATTTCTGAATTTAAAATCAACAAATCAGCTGGGTGTTTACGTAAATGTGAATGTGAATGATTATTTATTTTTAATAACAAATTTAAAAGCCGAATTTTAAATTATAATTTTTATTCTCATAAAATTATGAAATCATCAGCCAAGACAGCTGTTGTAACCTGAATGCAAACAGTGTTAAGAACAGATTGGAAATTCAGATTTCCATTAAATGATTATCATTTAATTGATTATTTACATTTTCAGATCATTTTCAAGTGATAGAAGAAATTATGAATTAAAGGACTATCTAACATTAAGCAGAACTTAATTAGATTTTGTTAAGTTAAAAGAAAATGTAAAGAATAGTTAATTTGAAAACTGATATAGAATGGAATTTGTTATAAATAAAAATGATAAGAACAATAAAATTGATGACATGCCACTGTTATTTATTCTACATAATGTACGATCCAACTAATATATATAATACAATAAATTTTCAATGTGATAAAGCAGAAAATATATTTACAGATCTAATCACAACAAATAACATCTTGAAATTGTTGTCAGAAACTTTAAAGATAAAGATATATGAGTATGTTATAAGTAAATTACAAATATAGAATTGTGAAAAATGAAATATATATATATATTAATAATTTATTTTTTGGAAATTGGCCACGGAAATATTCAAATAAAGATACAGCAGAAATGGATTACATTTTGTTGAAGAGGAAATAATGCTTTCAAGATTGAAATGTTTTTAATAAGACCTATACAGGAAGTGGTCATTATTTTGTGACATAAAAGAAGTATATTAATATAAACCTAAAGACAAAATTTATTAAAAAGGACAGTATTATTATTTGATAATCCTTAACTTCAAAAACTTTATAAGAAATTAAAATTAAAATTTGAAAGTTGTTAGGTTTTACTAATAATCTGGGTTTGAGATTAATAAGAAAATAACTGGTACTCCGTTAAGGGCTGCTACATAGATATGTTGTGCAAAAAGAAAAGCAACGGGAAAATATTATTAAATTATTTTTTAAAAAGAATTGAATATGTGGAATTCTCTAAAATGTATGAACACATGTTAATAATGATATAAAATCATATAAATGTTAATTAGTAATAAAAGCTTTAGAAAAGAATAGAAATTAAAAAAAGAATTATTAAAAATAGAGACACACAATGTCATAAAATGTGTGGAAGTCTTTTACTAAAAACTGTAAATTAATACACTGTACAGGCTTATACACACATGCACATATATAATGTAATATAAGGGATTCAAAGTCAGACTTTCACACAACCCTCAACTCTCTATGCCATCTCATATTGCTGGCCCACCTGATTATACACATGTTAAAAAGATAAATAATCACCAATATATGTATTTTATGCTAAACCAGCAATCATCAGTTGGTCCAGATTAATATCATCACACACATACACAATCAGTGCTTCAGCTTTATAAACTAATTATTCTTACAATTACATCAACTTCTAAATTGTCACACAATGAAAAGGCAAGATATGCAACTAAGTCCTTAAAGAATAAATGTCTGCCTAAAAAAATCAATTTTTTTAAAGCAAAATTACTTACCAAACAAAAAATGCAATATTCATATTGATATTTTAAAGAGAAAAGAATATAGATTTTATTAATACGTTATACATAAAATGATTATCCCAAAAAACTGAAACTGTCAAAAGTAAAATTTGGATTCCAATCATCTATAAAAATAAGCTGAATTTTGAAATAAATTTAAGATATTAAACAAGTATTAAGAAGTTATTAAAAAAAACAATAAGAATGTTTTGCAATTATGGATGGTGATATTAAATTCTGAAAATATATTTTATTCTATAATCATTCCCATACCGTTCACCTATAAATCTGAATTACTGTCACATTTTTGAAGAATAATTATTAAATTGTAACAGCAAAAACTAGATTTCATAGTAGCACTAAGGATATTACCATTGCTAAAAATATACTACAGTGACTTTAAATCACTAAAACATTTTATAGCAGTTGCAAAAAAAAGTTTATGCATTAAAATAAATAACCATGAGAATAAAAATAAATGTAAATTATTAAAGTTATCAAGATTTTGCAGATTTATGCAAATCAAAGTAATCAAGTTTCAAAAATTTTTCAAAAGGTTATGAGAAGAAATTGTATAAAAATATAAAAGAATGTGGATGTCTGATGGCTTATGTAGGGAAACAGACAAATGTTTTATTATGAAAATTGAAGATGACAAATTAAATACATGATTGAAACAATATTTAATTAATTTAAGATATATTTACACAATAAAATTTTACACTTGAATTATCAAAACAACAATTATCCTCATTTCTCTAATCTGCATTTCAATACTCAGGTCACAACATTTTCCAATGTTTGTAATCTCTTAAACAGTGCTATTTTCTTTTTTTCATTTTTTGTGATGTCATTAAAAATGGTTACAATTCTGAGAGAAATTTTTACATAAAAAAGTACCAAAGATTTTAAAGCAATTAATTATCATTAAGCAAAATTCCATAGCCTATGTGATTATCTGGAAAAAAAAAAGAACATTGTTCATCAACATTGCTACAATATTTGTTGAGATTTTAATAACAAACAAATGGCATCACTACAATAATACTACTTAAGACATAATGAGGAAAAGACCTTAAGTGCTTGGCTTTCCAATTTCTGTTTTGTGATGAATTGAATTGTCTTTATTCTTTTTGATGAAAGTTAACTCATCTGAATTTGCTATAGGTGAGGCACCTGAAAAAAAAAGACTTTAAAATATTTTAAATAAATTATTTTTTATGACCCAGCATATTATATATATATATATATTTGAAAACCAGGTACTGTTCACAAACCTGGGAGCTTAATTGTAAGTATAGAAGATTTGAACTCAGATCCTCTATACTTATATATATATATATAAGTGAAGGTTTATATATATATATAAGTGAAGGTTTTCACAGATAAAAGATATCGTACAATTCATGTAAACTTTCATAAACATTCATGTGTAATATCAAAACATACAATTGATGTTTCAGAAAAATGACATTTGCTTCCAAGTGAAAAAAGTGTTATACAGGTCATTGCAAATATAAAATAAAATAAGAACAATTAGACTTGTAAAAATGAATGGAACTCTTAAAATTATGGGAAAGAATGAAACAAATTAAAGATGACATTTTGTCCAATTGTATTAAAGGTAATATAATAAACAAAGAGTAAAAATCAATTTGACATAGCAATGATGTGAATTTAAATCCTTGTAAAATTCAATCCTACTGATGGGTGCTCACTATCCCATATTTGATATTCACTCTTTGTTTATTACTTTAATTTTGATTCGGTAAAAAATTCAGTCTACAACTTGTATTTTATATGGTCATTTCATGTATTCTACTTATTTTTTACCATTCTGAGTTATTTTAACAACTTTTTATATATTTGCAATGTCCATTAATAAAACATTTAGCAATAGCAAACTCTCCATACAATAGTGCCACCCAGTGCCAGCCTTAGTAATCAATGTATGTAGGGATATTTGAGCATAAAACCTCCATCTGGTGCCTACTTATCCAATATACCCATACTAGTCTCTTTCTAGCTTGTGACTTGCACCGAGTAGCACTACTGTATAGGGAGTTTACTACTGCTAATAGCAGCTTGTGTAATCATAGAAAATAGTGATCATGTGATGTTTTGTTGAATAAGAAGTTTGCATAGTCAAAGGCAAATGTTATTTTGCTTAAGTTTCCAGTAATTGTATTCTTTAACATCACATGTTGCCCCTTGTTCCTGGAAATTTATTCGAATTATTAATAATTAATATATAATAAAATATGTCATTAGAAACCAGTCAACACTTACACAATCCCAATATAGACAACAATCAACAATTTCAGACTGTTGTCAAGGCAACCTCCTTTTAACAGTAAAGGTGGAATCCCATCTTTATTTATGGTCCCATATAACTCAGACACTAAAGATTGCTACTTGACCACACAGATTGAAATTATTAATACAAAGAATTTTAAATAAACCTCATTAAACAGTAAATGTAACCTATTCTGAATGCAGACTTAATAAATAGTCAATTGTAACATTACAAATTGCAATTAATTTATAAATTGCACCCAAAGTATTACTTAATTAGTAAGTGTAATAATACTCAAACTGAATAAACACATTATAAAATATTAACGACATAGCTTAATTTGTGCACTGTATTAAATTCAAGACCTTATTGCCAAAATTCTTCATGAAATCCACTTAGTTTTTAATATTTTATAGTATATTTACCTTGTTTCTCATATTGATAAATGTGACTTTATTTACATATTGCAAGAAAGGTTTAATTTCTAATATATATATCTAAAATATTTTTTAATTAAAAATAATTATTAGATCAATTGTTATAGAATAGTCTTAAACTGATTATATATAAAAACAATATTTTTTAAAAGAAATACTACCTTTACAATGAAAAAATTTTTCATAACTTTGTTATTAAATATAATCATCTATTTGATAATTTAAGACAATCAACAACTATTTTATCTCAAAACAAAAGTAATGTCAATATATTGTTAAAAGCTATAGCAATTGTAAATTTCTTAGAGAAACATTTCTTCAGAGAATCAAAGAATAAGATGCTTAGGTTGAGATTTAAGATAATTTAAAATACTTGAATAATATCAAATATTGTTTAGAATCTATTTAGTAATATGTGCAATCTAAATATGATCTTAATAAGAGGGTAACTTTTATTAATATCCATAGTAAATTAATGTATATAATATCAATGCTTAATTTATTAATTACAGTTTCTCGTTTACTAAAATTATATGCTTTCGATTTTTCTTTTCATTTTTTTGTGTTGCATATTGTTTTTATAATCAGAAGAACTCAAGAAGATAGAATTTAATATCTGGAATTTTATGACTAAACCATGCCAATGAAGTTTAACTGAGAATCTGCACAAATTTTGGAATTATATTGTTATTTGTAACGATCTAGTTATCTATTCTTAAAACACCATTTTTATTTAAAAAATATATATTAAGGTGGAAACAATCACTATTATTATTTAATAACTAGAATCAAATGTTAAATAACAACAATATGATTATTAGAAACAATTTAGAAAAAAATCCATGTTTAAAAACAGTAATGGGGTAAATCATTAATTTTTAAAAAAATCTTAAATAAGATAACAGCGTTAGTTTTATAAATAAATACTGATAAGAGTATTTATTTAGTGTGTAATCTTATAGTATCATAGGACAGTTATAAATTATACTATAGTTACATAAATAATGACAAGTATAATTAAAAAAAGCAAAAAAACAAACGACCCAAACGAGATGTATGAAGCAAAGTGAAAATATTATCATCATAATATCCCATCACCATATTTTCTAAACATATTAGTATAATTTTTATCATGAAGACTGAAATTACAACATTATAAAAATCTTTATAATAATAATAATAATAAAATACTTTAATTACAACATTATAAAAATCTTAATAATAATAATAATAATAATAAAATATTTTAGTGAAAAGTAACTCATAATAAGAAAAGTGAATGTTTCTTAAATAAATTGTTCTTTTAAAAGTTACATTTAAAAATGCATATAAATATAGAAAATTCATTTTGCTATTAACAGCACTTTGTGATTTACATTGAAATGAAGAAAAACATGTTTGTAAAAAGAAAATCAATAAATAAAAAAAAGTTTAAATAAATTGCAATTATTAAAAAAGAGAGATGAAAAAAATAAAATAAAATTCAAAAATATTGAAATAAACATTAAGAAAAAAAATCAATTCTATTTATAATAACGATGCACTTTATTGGTTAAAATATTTCATTCACATTTGGAGACTCCACTTATATATTTTAAAACTAAATATATCATCTAAGTAAAAATTAAAAAAAAAACCAGTTGTATGCGATGTTAATTACGTATAGAATATGTCATTGATTAAATAAAATAGTGGCGATATATAAAGATTAACTATGTGGAATATAAAAAAAATAATCAATGAACTCTGAACAATCCTCCATTAATGTGAACTATCTTAAAAATTTATATACATTTTCAAATAAATTCCTCATAATACACGTTAAGTAACTACCTACACCTTTAAAATTAAAAATATTTTTTGAAAAATTGTGTTTTTGCTTTCATATTGAAATAAAAATTAATAGGTTATTTCTAGTAAAATAATTAATAAGGTCATTTGTTAAGTATTACTGGAAAAAGGTTATGCTTATATATTTTATTTTAAATAATACATCTATAAAAGATAAAAGAAAACTATAATTCAGTATCATAGATGCATGGAAATTTTGTTTTCTCTGTGTATGAAGCTGTGTTTTATACTATATTATAATATATGAGTTGGAGCACCAAAAACACAACAGAAATAAGATATTGAATATTCTATAATATCAAACTTCTGAATATAATTCATAATTCCAGAAAGCTCACAATATATTTTAAGAAAGAAAAAAATATCAGATTTATAATATCATAAAAAGAAATCAGATTTAGCAACAATCATATTTTATTATGTGTAAATTATGATCTATGAGCTTTATATGAAAAAGAAAATGATATAATATACACTATAATTCGACATTTGATTTTTAAATGCTAAGTAAGCACATGTTGTGATCACTAATAATTAAAATTATTTTTATTATATATTATTTTAGAAGGGATTTGAACTCAGACTTTCAAGCTCCCTGCAGCTATACACAAGACCACATACACATGAAAAAAAAGATCTCCAATATATGTATTTTGTGCTGTATCAGCATTCATCAGTTGGTTCACATCATCATCTCCCATATATATATATATATATATATATATTAATAAAAATATAAACAAATATTATAGACAACTAGATTAACAAATATTTAATTTATTACATCGAATCGATTTTCGTTCAAAATGAACCTTTTCAAGATGTTAGAATAAATCAAAAAGTCACGCGATTTATATTAACGTAGCACACACTCAAATTAAATCCTAAAAATTATTAAAATTTTTAATGTTTAACTGATGACTTTCAATTCAAATTCACGGATTCCTGGTGCAAAATTCAGAAACTTAGCATCCTTTAACCTTAATAATAAAGGCTTCATAAAAATTATGACAAATCATGGACACAGTTTATAAAATTTACCATCAACAATCAGAAGAACAGATGACACCAATTGTATGTAGAGTTAAAAGAAATCAGATGGCATATATTCAATATAGCAGTTTTCTTAATATTGTTTATAAAAATCTTTAAATAAACATCATAGAAGTATTAATATTAACGAAGAAATGATTTTAGACTACTAAAGAAAAATGCAAGTTTTTATATAATTCAGTGGATATAATATCTTTTAGTTTATTTAAAGATTTTTATAAACAAGATTAAGAAAACTGCTATATTGAATATATGCCATCTGATTTCTTTTAACTTTACAGACATTTGGTGTCATCTGTGTCTTCTGATTATTGATGGTAAATTTTATAAACTGTGTCCTTGATTTGTCATAATTTTTATGAAGCCTTTATTATTAAGGTTAAAGGATGCTAAGTTTCTGAATTTTGCACCAGGAATCCGTGAATTTGAGTTGAAAGTCGTTAGTTAAACATTAAAATTTGTAATAATTTTTAGGATTTAATTTGAACAATAAGTGTGTGCTACATTAATATAAATCGCGTGACTTTTTGATTTATTCTAACATCTTGAAAAGGTTCATTTTGAACAAAAATTGATTCGATGTAATAAATTAAATATTTATTAATATAGTTGTCTATAATATTTGTTTATATTTTTATTAAAGTATTTTATTAAGGCAACATAATGAATTCTAATTCCATCATATGAAATATATATAATCAGTGTTCAGTTTTTATTAAGATAGAAAATGTTCATATATTAATACACACACTTCACACTTCAATCTTTTCCATCCTCCAACTCTTCAGTAGTCCATATTATTGAAAATCTGATGATGGAATACTCAAAACCTTGTTGATGCAATATTGTTTATACCATGTTGACATTAAGTCTCTCTGTCTCATCAAGTACAGGACATTAATATGGCCATATTTATCTTCACACATACTCTATTAGATTAATGTTAAATTTACACACACCCATCAATGTGTTTTTAAAGCATAAATATAACACTTATTGACCATACTTAAAACAGGATTTGAATTTATTATGAGAGTGGTGTTTTAAATGATAAATTATTTATATAAATTTATCTTATATATCATAGAGATGCGAAAATTGTTCATTTTAAGTACCTGAAATTAATTTCCTTCTACAAGATTACAATTATATATATTAGTAAATTATCTATTTACATATATTCAAACTAATATAATTCAAAATCACAGGGATTTCAAAATAAGAAAATTTGTCTTCACTGTAATATATGAGTTAAATTTGTGCAAATAATTCATCAATTGAAATATCAGGCTCATATTAAGTACATCTCCTGATTTAAGCATGGTCAGTAACATTTGATTTATATAAGAATAAGCTCTGGACATAAATGTTATACTTATGTATACACTTATTGAGGGATGAATGCAGTAAATTTAATATTGACCAAATAGTATATGTGGGAAGATTAATGTTTTTCACAAGTTTAAAGTTATTTACATATCTAATTTGCCATTCAAATATGCAAATTACTTATTCTCATCTCTTTAATAAGCTCCCATTTTCTTTCCACTATCAATGCCATGAGTATGACTAGTACAATTAAGTAGTCAAAAGTGCACAGGGGAAATTTTGCTAACTTTACAAATTTAAAACTTATCTCGCATATGTTTATGATTTATATATATACACATTTCTCCGAGATACTGCTTACTAAAATTTTTTAACATTATAATGTATGTGGGTGTTGGAAGTGGGTGGTTTCTGGTTGAGAGGAATTTAGTATAAATTTATTTATAGCTAATATTTTAATGTTATATGATTTTTTGTTTTATTTATTATTACTAGTATAATATTAGGCAGCATTTAATTATATATATATATAATTATTTTTAGTTTTTATCAGTATGACTTTTACTTTAATTCTTTATCACCTCACAACTATCCACCAATGTAGAAGTCAGATCATCCTCTCTCACTTTATCCATATATATTACAATAAAAAGTTGATTATTTACAATTATTTGATTGAATCAGATGAATGTTCTATGAATATAATTTAAAATTATCTTGATTAGATTTACCATGCACAAAAGAATTATTTATCCATTCTGTTTATGAGATATGTCATGTAAACTTAACATTGGGCTTTTTCATCAAGACACATATTGGTAATTAAATAAAAACAATTTTGTAGAAAAAACTAAAATTAAATTTCTTGCTCATAGAATCATAGCTTTTTATATAATGGATAGTCTCTCATTATTGGCCTTTTTCCATGTGGAGTATTGGATTGTGTTTTCATATTCAGCAGTCAATTTTATTCTATGTTATCTATGTCATCAAGTTATATGTGCTCTGGTCATATTCAGATTATTTTTGCTCATTTACAGCTATCTTTAATGTTAATTTTCTGGGTTTGCATTCATTTAACAACAGAACCTGAAATTAATACATATATGTATATATACACACACCTGTGATTTACTTAATTTACTGAAAATGAGGTGGCAATATCACTGAATAGTATATTCTTTGCTTTCAACTTTAAGAACACTTGTAAATGTACTTGCAAAGGGTTTTCCTTGGATAAAGAATTAAATTTTCTTTTATATATTTATATATTTGTAATAATTTTTGGAAAATATTTTTATCATATTTGTATTAAAGAAAAATATCATGATTATATTTAGATTTTATTCACAAATGTTTTTTTGATTTTTTTATAAGTCAAGTAAAACATTATGATGTTAAACAAAAAAATAATAATTGGTTCCTTCTTCCAAATCACTGCCATAAATTTTGTCATTTGTTAATAATTATAAGTGCAATTTTATATTATAGGATATAATTCCATTGCTTTACCTTGCCTTAACACGGAATGCTTTGACATTTAACAAATAGAATTCAAATAAAATATAATTCATTCATGTATCAATTTATTAATTCTTTCTATATTTGCAAAGATGAGAATAATTTTTAATAATCTTCTTATTTGAAACATATATATCTAATAAATCAAGTAAAATTTCTTAATATAAAATATAGAATAAATATTTAAATATAAATATATAACACATCAGTTCCTAGGTAATGATAAAAGAATTAAAATGTAGTTAATGTTTTCATGTTCCAAACAACTAATTACATTTTAAGTTATTTTTTTTATAAAACTGTTTTATTTAAACTCTTGGACTACTGATGAAAAATATTTGGACCAGCCAAGCATGGCTTTCTGCAAAACCATATATTAGACCAACATTTACATGCATTTACTAATTCTAATGCTATGAATTTGTATACTCTGTGGCTAACAATAACATCTGAAGTTTATGATTTGTTTAAGAGATTATCTCTTGATCATATGCTACAAAATTGTTGTATAAATTGAAATTCAGATTTATTCAAGCAAGGAGTACGAAATTAAGGTAGTAATGATCTTAAATTGCTCATAAATAAACATTTAATTTACTTATACAGACAAAGACATGGTTTATATATGTGTGATTTAAGATCATTGCTAATTTAATTTCACACTTCTTGTTGAAGTAAGATTGGATTTCAATTTTTGCAAGATACATGAAAGAAGTTATCTCTTGTCCATGGCATTAAATCCAGACTTTATCTTTGTTTTTAGGACAGTATTGAAGAAAATCATGACATTAGGGAGAGTTATTGATATTTAAAGTAATTTAGATACATAAATTAATTGCAAACCATTATATATGTAATAGAATAGAATATATCCAATGTTTTAGTTTTTATTGTACTTGAGATAAAATCTCATACTAATGGGCAATATTCTCTAACTAAGCATAAGTTAATAATTAACAAGAAAATAACAGTTGTTATCTTCTCCCCAAACTATTAAAATAATTTAATGGATTGATTTAAGTATCCATTGTTTCTAAACTTTATGCTATAAAATGAGGCACAAGAATAGAAGTATGCTCTTTGCTGTTAATTAGTATACTGGATTAGAGAGTATTTTCAAAATAATTATTGTACAGTTGTATAACTTTTAATTTATGTTATATATAGAGTAAGTTAAAAACAAACTCTTATGAAGCTTCAAAAATACCCTCAACCTCAGACTGCAGTTTCTGCCTCTAGCGTCATCAGTGAGGTGCACCTCACTGATGACGCTAGAGGCAGAAACTGCAGTCTGAGGTTGAGGGTATTTTTGAAGCTTCATAAGAGTTTGTTTTTAACTTACTCTATATATAACATTTGTAAATAGGAGCTTTATTAAAATTAGGTCATCCGACTTGATTTTTTATCAATTTAACTTTTAATTTAATATTATATATTATAACCTATTAATTTCACATGCTTCTGTGGGAAATTAATATTTTGTTTCATTTGTAAAAAAATTTAATTTTTGTGTAGTGCTATTTAGTTATATTTTTTAAATTATATTTTCATAACAGTGTATAAGTAAAATGTTATTATTGTAGTATATTTATATTTCAATCTTATAATGATATAAAATTTAAGTATTTAAGCCACATATTATAAACATAAGTTAAAAGCAAAAGTTAAGATAATATCAATTAATGTTATAATTCAATAATAATTTTGTAATGCTAAGATAAATTAATCTATAATATTATCTGTCAAAATTAAAGTTAAGTATATATTGCTGACTAAATAGTAATAAATTATTAGGGTAAATTGTATCTTATTCTATCATTTAAATAAATAAAATTTTATAATTTTTAAAATGTTATAACAAACATTTTAATTAATTGAAGGCAGAATTGCTTTAAATGTGTGTGTGAATATGTGTGCACGATTGACTTATGGAATATCATTTTACTTCCTTGTTCAAAATTGATTTTATTATAATGCTTGGAAGTTAATAAAGTAATTTTACTATAATATTTAAAATTAGAAAATAATAAAAAGGGGAACATAGTATATAAAAATATGTTGGATAAAATATGGTATATTAATTTAAAAATAAATATTTTAAGAATTAAATATTAGTTAACTTTGTTATTTTACAATAATTAGATAATAGAATTAATTATTTTATTTTAAATCATTGCTATCTTAATTAACCAAAAGAATTAATTGATTTTCAATTTGTTAGACATCATATGATAAAGTCTAGGTGTGTCTAGGAGGGATATTGACTTATGCAGTCACTCTTATTATCATTTTAAATATTTTTTATTGTCTGACTCTGGCTAAAGTAATTTCGCTTCCTGGCTGATGCTATGCCACATGAGAAAAAAAAGTAATTTAGTCGTTTTAAGTATTGTTGAATATATTTAAAATGTACTTTTAAGAAATTAAAACAATTGAATGACAAGTAAATATCATTCCAAAGGCTGTTTATGTAGTCTGTGAAAAGGAATTGGGAAAGAAAAGCATTATTATCCATTGAGGGATAATTCTACACTGTCTATGTAATCTAAACAGAATATAAGTTTTATACTTGTTGAAAATTTGCTTATTATATTAGAAGAATTTTGCTCCTAGCAACAAGAAGTCATCCATAAAAAAACTCAACAAATTCCATAAGAATCTGTTTGTCTTTTTATTTTTATATTAATTACTATTGTATAAACTTTAAATTATGCAATGATTTAAATAACATTATAATTAAACCTAGACATTATAAGCTTTTAGAACTTTATTATTAATTATAAATAACTTTTTTTTCTTTCTCATGTGTCATAGCATCAGCCGGGAAGCGAACCCGCTAACCCGGGACAACTGCTTGTAAAGCAGCTGTCGCTGACCTCTTGACCACCAATACTTGACAATTATAAATAACTTTGCTTGGAACTTTTGTATATTAAACAAGTTATCTGATTAAATCATATACATGAATAAGCATTTATTTTATAACGTCTTGCGTGCGATTATAATTACGATAGAATGACAGCCTGTTAAGCTAATTGCGCAGACGCTGTGAGAATGTTATTAATAAATGAATACCTTCGAACTTATATAAATACTATATCATGTGGTTGTTCGAAGGTATTCATTTATTAATAACATTCTCACAGCAGTGCACCCCAAGATAAGATATTCTAAAAAATGGAATATTTTAAAATGACACTTTATCCATGAAAATATGGCTCCTTTATAATAATTTTGAAATTTGCAATTATTATTGCAAATTATTTTATAAAAGGATTTGATATCTTAAAGAAAAAATTGAAATTTAAAGCTTCCTAGTTTATATAATATTTACGTGAATAATTGATAAAATATGTTCTACTGATTAGACACAAATAAATAAAGTTGAAATAATTGGAATATAGAGCTTATATTATATTAAGTGTACATGTTTACCATGTCAACTGGAAAACTAATTGTTATGTTATTAATAAAATTTAGAACATTACAAAAATAAATCCTAGATATAAAACGATAGAATTCCTAATAACATTACTTCTATTCTTTGCTTCCATCTGCTTTAAATCTTCCTAAGTTCCAAATTTAAAAAAAAAAAATGGCACTAAACATATTTAAATAATTATGTGGAATTCTGTATTTCAACAGTGCTGAGTAATTAAATATATCTTCTTTATTATTATGATGAGAAAACTTCCATATTTTTTCATGATTCTATTGGACAACACTGCACAAATGAAAAGAAAAGAGAGAGAGATCATTTGCTCTCAATGTTATTATGTAAAAGTTCTCATTCCAATTCTCCATCAAGACGTTGATTTCTTCTTAATAATAAATGTGTTTTATTTTCTAACAAATTAGTAGATAATATTCTATTTTAATGTTTAAAGATAATTATAGATCTAGTATTTATTATGGGTTAAACATATCATTAATATGTATGGTAATTGAAAGTATATGTTGTAATTAACTATTTATTAATAGTTAAAAAAGGGTAGAATTTGGTTTCTTATTTTAACTATGTTTAGGTCTTAAGTATGATTGTATACTTTATATTATTGT